>JAMXBB010000008.1:21324161-21343367 GCA_024138015.1 Lumnitzera littorea
ATAAAAATTAATCAAATATAGTAATAAGTATATATATATGTGTATTGTAAAATATAAATAAATAACAAGAAAATAATAAATAATAAAAATAACAGTATACTAATAATAATAATAATTGTAATAAGTCTAAAATCTCAAAAATAGGTAAAAATGAGTAACTAAGGTAAAATATGCTTAAAATAATAAAATTATCAATTATATGATTTAAATAATTATTAAATCATAAATATATTAAGAAAAAAACTAAAATTAGTATTTTATAACTTTTAAACTAAAATAATAAATTTTGTGATATTTTTATGTCACAATTCAAACTGCGAGTCATAATATCCAAAAAGAACCTCACTACGAGAAAATACGCTCAAAAAACGATCAAAATGAACTATAAATTCATAACGATCCAAACTAAAATGAAAAAGTTATACGTAATTCAATATAAAACTCGAATCGATGATTTCATGTAAATCAATAATCGATTTAAGTAAACAGTACGATTTAGCATGCTAGTTTAGTTATTTAATTCCCAAACTTATTACTTTCTATATTCCCCTAATGTTAGGTGATCCTAAGATCGAGATCAACTTATCTTTGGACTATTACAATCCCTAACATTATTTATGACTAAGTGAATACTCCCGATGACTCTATACTTGTTTTATGCTTGTAGTTACTGCACATGAATTAAATATTAATAACTTGATGCATGGGGGTTCGGGTTATGCATGCGACTGATATTGATTAATTACTATGCAATATACTGTTAAATGTGATAGTTGAAGATTTGGTTATATAATTGATTGTTACATTATTTGAATGATTTGTTGATAATGTTTGACCACCTCATAAATTGACTTAATCATATTCAATCCAACTAAAATTAAACGGATCATGCATAGAGCACGAACATTGCATATAATGTTCCGGCCGTCACCTTATACAGTTGGTAATGAAGGACCTTGGAGGGATAGATTCTCATATGATTTAATTACTGGCGCCAGAGATGCTAACTGTAAGTGGTTGGGGGTCGCGTCTAGAGACTACCGCTATAAGGTATGAGCGTAGACTGTGAGGGCTACCTCACCACTAGACCTGGATATTTGTATACTATTGACTAATGGAAATAGAAACCTGTTTTATAAAACAGGGAATTCATATATATATATATAATGATATAAGGTTAAAAACCCAAATGCTAGAGCCCGGTTGTGATTGGTACCGATGTATCTCTAACCCTTACTTTAGATGGCGTTAAATCCAATGTTATATGCAGCACCGGTCAACTGCATATATTCTGATTAGCATACTACTTGTTCATGTATTCATATGTTTGGTAATAAACTTTTTGATATCTTGATTGCTGGTATAGTATGAGGGATAACTCACTAAGCTCCTATAGCTTACTCCTTAATAGTTTTCTCTTACAAGTTGCTAAATGATCGGGTATGGGTTAAGAACCGAGAGTTGAGTACCAACGTCGAAATGCATAGAAGTTAGACTTTGAGGATAGACTATATGGTTCATTTGAACTATTATATATATAATTATTAATACTACATTTAAATTTTGTGATTTTAGTAGGTTTGAGTTTTAGAACTTTATTACCTAATCTTATTATTTAGTAAGGGATAATAATTTTCTGTGGTTCTGATGGACTATAGCTTATCGAATATCCATAGTCACATATATGTGGTCGTAAGTTAATTAAATAAATAAATAAAAACTTTAGTAACTAATTATTTAAAATCTTGCAATCTCTGACTTGCAAGATAATTTTCAAATTATGAGTGCACACATGATATAAAAATTTTAGGTAATCCTATTAGGCCTTTTTAGGGTCATGACAAAGTCAATAATCTTAACCTCATCATGACCTCTTCTCTTGTTACTTAGTTCAACTAAGGGTAGAGAAAGGCCAACATACTACACCATGTCAACGGCATCGAAATTTAGCTAGAGTAAAACCTAATTGTCCTTAGTGGGATGTAATGCATGTCCTTTTATAGTTTAAAGTTGTATTCATATTAATCCGGTTAAGAGTGATAAATCAATTTGTAGCATACTAAGCAAAGTCAAGCAAGATAGCAAAACATGTAGCTCAATTGTTAGGACTCTAAAAGGGGCTTAGTAAGATTACTTAAGATTTTTATATTATGTATACACTCATGATACAAAAATTACCTTACAAGTCAAAGTTTGTAAAACTTTAATTAATTTGTTACTAGGGCTTATGATTTTTAATTTATTAACTTAGCATAAAATATACGTAACTATAGACATCCAATATTTTACAATCTATCAAAACTGCAGAGAATCGATATCTTCTACTAAATAATAAGATAGGGTAAATCAATTTTTATAAGTTAAAATAATTACTAAATGATATAGAATCTTAAAGTATAAACACTTCCTACAGAGGTTCTTATACTAGCTGTATATTTCTCTAAGTAAGTCTAACTTTCTTTTGCATGTCTTAGAGTTGCACTCTACACTAAGCTTATCTCAGTCTTAACTAAAATGAACCTATAAAATAAATTGTTGGGGAGTAAGCTACGCGAGTTTAGTGAGATATCCCTTCTACTATACTAACAAGCAAGTTATCAAACAATTAATTAACACACATTCGAATGTATAAACAAGCAAAATGCCAAACATTATATGCAGTTGACTAGGTGCTACATACAACTTTGATTTAAGGCTTTCCAAAGTAAGGATTGGAGATTCATTATCACCAATCACAATCAAGTTTTAGCACCTAAGTTTTTAAAGATATATTGAAATTTCATATTTCACAAAATATATTTCTATTTTCAAAAATCCAATAGTATATAAATTCCCTAGTCTAATGGTAAGGTGGCCCTCATAGTCCATACTCATACCTTATAGTGGTAGTTTGTAGATACAACCCTCGACTACCTACAATTAGCGTCTTTAGGTACCAATTAAGCCTGTGAGATAAGGGTAAGATCAGGTTATATAAGTATATTATACTAAAATACTTTAAATCAATATATAAAAACAACCCCCACATTGCTTCTCTTTATCTCTACATGAGGTGATAGCTGGAATAAGTAATGCAATGCATGGTTGATGTATGATCCATTTTATTTAAGATAAGCCAATTATAATGAAGTTAAATTATTAGACAATCAACTAATATTAGCAAACTATCAAAATCATGCAACAGTCATTCATATAATCAAATCTTTAATTATTATATTTAACAATATTTTGCACAACAATCAGCCAATATTAAAGCATATGTATGTCTCGAACCCCAAGCATCAATTCATTAATATAAACAATTTAGGTACACTAATTGTATGCACTAAATAAGTATAGAGTCATCAAACGTACTAATTGGACGAAAATCGCTACAGGTTGTAATACTCTATGGGTAGCTAGCCCTTTCAATTGGTGTAACTTCATAAGTAAAATAACAATGAAAACCTAATAAGTATTTAGCTATTCGTAATACTCTATGGGTAGCTAGCCATTTCAGTTGGTGTAACTTGATAAGTAAAATGACAATGAAAACCTAATAAGTATTTAGCTATAGTGCTAAATTACCTAATCAACTAATTATTCTACTTAAACTTCTTAGATTTGCCTAAATCTTTAAATCATGTATAACTTTTTCGTTTTAACTTTACTATTTATGTTCTTATAGTCAATTTTTATAGATTTTCAAATTTACTTTTCAATGATAGGGTTTGTTTTAAGATATAAAACCTACATTTTCTATAGCAAGTTGGACTTATTATGAATTTTCAACATAATTGGCCAAAATATTATATGTTCAATATTTATAGGTCTTCCTCATATTTTCTTCTAAATAGCTCCTTATAATTTAATGTTAGGCCTAAATTAAGAGCGATCTATTATTTTAACTATTATTAAATCAAATTATAATATTTTTATTCTAAGATTTTTTATTTTTCCCTAATGGGCATCTCATATTATATTTAACCTTATGTCTATACAGGCCCTTTTTAAATGATACCAAGTCTTCACAATTTGTTATTGGCAACCTTAAAAAAATTTTATTAAATCATGTTTTAGTGGGTCATCTCCTCCTATTGGGCCACAACTTCTTATTTTAGGCCTAAATGAACTTTTTTTCTTCAAAATTTCCATCTTATCTTATATTTGACCTATTTAATTTATAGGTGCTCAACTAAACAAATTTTTGGGGTACTATTTCCTATTCCTACCAGGTTTGACCGCAAAGGGATATTGAGCTCTTAGGTCCAATTTTAGCTATATTTTCACATATCCTTTAATTTAGGTCCTAATTAGCTAACCGACCAATTGTTTAAATCGTAGTAGATCGAAATCAATTTTTATCTACCATTTTAGATTAAAAACTAAAGGGAATCAGATCTAATTACATCATAGCAATTGGATCTTCTAGTCTAATTTTGAGCCCATTTCCATTTATATGCTAATTTAAGGCTTAATAAACTAATTACTCTAATTATCAGAAGCAAATCTCCCTAAATTAATTCTAACTAATTATTTCTCAAAGAAAAAAAAATAGATTTAGATTTTTAATATTAATGCAATGGGCTTCTTAAGTTAAATTTTAGGTCCAATTTGTTAATTTATTAGTTTGGATCCTATTTAGCTAATAAACCTAATTAGTTATGTAACAAATAATCCTAAATCTATTCTTATTCATCATTTTATATTGAAAATAATAAGAGGTTAGGTTTGAAGTATTTTTCATAGTTAAGCTTCAAAGAAGTTTTTTTTTCCTATGTCCATTTTGTTATATTTGCTAATTTAGGCCCAATTTAACTAATAACCCTAATTACTCATATTATAATTAGCTTACTTTAATCTTAAATAATCCCTATTCATGATAATAATGTTGGACCCTATTTTTCTTTTCCAAATAATGGGTCTCTTGTTCAGGGGTTCTATAAGTGTTCTTTGTCTTCTCAAATTAATTTGATAAATGTACATTCTTGTACATATTACAAATAAAACTCAAAATACCCTAAATAATCTATCTACATATTTTTTGCCATAAAGGATTCACAAAACTATTTTATATTCCTTATTATAACTCTAAGAAAACACCAATATATTATAGATACACTTGAATGTATACATATATTATGTTACATGTAAAATCCTAATGTACATCAAATCTAGAATTTTACTTATCAAAAGAAAATTCCATTACAAGTACACTATATTGCACTCTTTTACTTTTTTTTACTCTATTTCTAAACTAGAAAAAAGAAAGAGAAAAAAAAAATAGAAAAAGGAAAAAAATACAAAAGCAAAATGCATAGGAATTTAAAAAATTACAAGGAAAATACATAAAAAGTTTGAAACAAAATGGGAATTCAAGTTATTACTTCTTGGTTAAGCTTAAGTGATGATTTAACTTCTTGAAAAAAAAAAGTACAAAGGTAGGGGGGGTGGGGCGTGTTGTGTAAATGTAAGGAAGCATGTATGGCATTTGGAAATGAATAGAAAAAGAGGGAAAAAAATAGGTCATGGTACTACATTAGCCAAAAGTTATTAAAGAAGAAGGGGATTATTTTTTTTGAATATTGTGTATGAAAATGGAATAGGACAAGCAAGATGTACAATTGTGTTTGTTTCATCGATAGGAAAGGTAAGAAAGAGAAAGTTTTAAATTAATTTTTAAATCTTGTAGAGGAGCATATTTTAAGGTCATGGGGAAATGTGTTTTGTAGCCAAAATTTAGGAGAAAGTAGAGATATTTTTGTGTATTAAGTGTGAAAAATTAAACAAACCAAATATATATTGTATTTGATTTAGTCAAGACGTGAAGGAGAGGAATTTGGGTGTGTTTGTGTATTATGTAACTTAAAAAAAAAAAAAAAGAAGTTGAAAGATTTCATTTGACAATTTGCTTCACCAATCAGATAAAAGAAAAGGGAGGAAGAGAAGTGACAATTGTACTTTGGTTAATACTTCTATAACACCCTATAAGAAGGCTTGGTAAAAACTATCTAAAGTCGCCATACCACTTATATACCCATCACATGACAACTATCTTATGAGTTAAAGATCACAAGATTCTACTTATTTATTTATTCATGTTATTAAATAATATTATATATAAGTACACGATATAAAATAATTATATAATTCAACGTCTCCTTTATAAGATCGTAGAGAATCAAAATCCACTACTAAATAATAAAATGATTAGTATTTACATTTCTATATCTAGACTGTCACGCCCCGAAGCGGCAGAGTCGTAACAGCCCCGCCGTGTAAACCACCCTAAGATAGAAGTTGGCCTCACAACCGCTATCCTAGATTTGATCTACACAAGGCGTCCACAACTAACCCGCTTTGAAGTAGACAATTTGTAATTTAAATAAATCATTTACCTATAAAAGTGAGGAATCATATACATATGTTATCATTCAATAATTGCAGTTAAAGTTTACAACATTTCTCTATAGTATATTCCCTAGTTATTACATCACTCGGAAATTAAAAATAATTCTAAAATAAAAACTTAGACCTTAAAATATGTGTTTATTCTTCAATGTTTTTCCTCACTCCCCAGGATTCAGCAGTTGCTAGCTTCTGAGTAATTGGTTGCCGCTTCTTAGCCAGCACCTGCACAACGTCTATAGGGATGTGAGCAACCACAGCTCAGTAAGTAGGGACGGAGGACTTAAAACTATACCATACACACAACAAGGTTTTCAATCATTTATTAGTTGCAATGCATGTGCAAGCAAATGCCATCGCACGACGTTGTCCGGCCCGTCGTGAGATTAGAGAAATTGCGCCCGCTCTAATCCGGGTTGAGGAGTTACCGTTAATGCAACAGCTCACGACCAAACCCAGGCTTGTGTAATGGAGACCTTGCTCCTCCCGCGACTACCTTCGAACCACTGTCTTCATCCCCGCCGCGACTTCCTCTCCTGTCACTTAGTTCGACTGAGGATGAAGAAGGGACCATTTTGCAATCCTGCGCTATCCCTTCCGAAGGGGTCGGTATTTGGCCGGAGAGTCCTAAATCCCCTAACGGGTTGCCATGCATGTTCGATTATGATTACTGGTCGTATATTTGATTAAGTCCAATTTAGGGTGATCAATCATTACATACAATTCATACAATATGCGCCAAGGCAACAAACATAATCATAGCATCACCCATAATCAAGCACATGCACGCATTCAACTATCTAACAAGCACAATCAAGCATAATCTTAAGCCTCTAAAATACAGCAGCGTATTAATCCCAACTTACCTCGACTCCTCGCTCGCTCACTCGAGGTCCGATTTGCTCAGGCCATCGCCGGTTATCCCTATAACACGAACGTGGTTTCAGCTTTTCATATAATTGTTATAGGTTCGTTTTATCCTATAATGCTTCTTGTTAGGTTTTGTTTAAGGTTTAACATGCCCAATTATCTAGGTATTAAGTCTTTTACAATTATTCTAGGTTTGGGGTTAGGTTCAGGTTCGGTTTTCGCATCGATTTCTAAACCAGGTTTTTAGTTCGATTTTTAAGTAGCGTTTTATATTCCAACCCTAGAAATTAGTTTCAACCCATAATGTGAAATTAATCACATTATTTCCCGATAACCTAAATACCATCACTATCCTTTGTCAGTGTTTATTTTACTCGGTACACTTAAATCCATATCAGTGTACCGAATTCACTCCTAATGTGATAAATTTTTTACATTTTTCATATAATTCCATAAATTCAAGTTTCCTATCAGATTTATTGTGCATTTTTATTATTCTCAAAATATCAATTTTTATTATAATATTTTCTATTTATTATATTTTTAATAATTACACATTATGCATTATTGCATATTATGCACATAATGCATTTCTAATATTTCTATTACCCTAATTACCATTTCTAAACACCAATTATTATTTCAAAATGTCTAAATCCATCCTAAATCAGATTTTACTCCAAATTTCCCTAATTTACAAAATTAACTATTTTTTTTCCTATTACTCATTTATTACATAATTAACCTAATAATTACACCTAACACCCTAAATGCCACATGTATCATACTCCATCAGATTTCCACATCCTAAAACATATAATTATTCACTAAATCAGAAATTAATCATTTAATTATATAATTAACCCTAAATCACCTAATTTTACCATCATTTTAGGGCTAAAAATTAACTTAAAAATTTCGAAAATTAATTTTAAAAAAATGGCTTCATAGCACTGTTCTATGTCACATGAGCATCCTACAGAAAAATTTTGAGCCCCAAACTACATCCCTAAGCCTATTTAATTTCCGGTTTAATCATGCTCGGTTTTGAACAATTTGTTAAGGACCCTATATTTCCAGACATAATTAAACTAAATCAATATTTTTCCCTAAATCTACATACAATAAAACCTCAGAATAACAAGTTTCATAATTTTCTGGGCAAAATAACTAATTTTACAAAATTATACAAGAATTGGGCTGGAATTTGGACTCACCGGTTCAGGTGGCTCCGGCCACCGTGGGCCACCGTAGCCTTGTTGGCCGGCCTGGGCGCTGCCACCACCGTGTGGTGGTGGTGGCCGTCCACTCTCAGCTCCTCGTTTGGTGTGGGTTCCCTTTAAAACCCCTAACTGCACAGTTTTTCTTATTTTTTTTATTTTCTGGATTTTCTCTCGAATTTTCGACTCTCCCTAATTTTCTCTGATTTCTATCTGTCCAAATGAGCTTCTGAATTTTTCTTGCTATTTATAGACGAATTTTGTAATTATTATGCATTAATTTGATGGGATTTTGCCCCATTTCCTTGATTTTAGGTTTTTAGTTTGTCAAATTCTTATTGGTTAATTTTTATTTTGCAGCTTTGGACCTGCCACGACCTTATCTTGATTCATCTTATCATCTTCTGATTTTTTCTTATTTTTCCATAATTATTTTATATTTTTCTTTAATTATTTGCTTAGTTTTCGGCCCATTTTAGTAATTACGCGTATTTTTATCTACTCGTAAATGCATGTAGGGTACACGTGAACATTCCTAAATATTATTTTGGTCATTCTAAAATTTTTAATATACATATAATCTATCTCTAGTAATTTATTAGTTATTATATTACACTTTTTGCCTTTTTGGTAATTAGCAGTTATTATGTTTAAAATTTGAAAATTTTATAGTCTCCTATTTTACTACTTATTTTCTTAAATTTAAGTTTATAGGGTCATTTTTATCGGTATCTTGTTAAATAGTTTATAATTTGGGTTTGATCGGATCTTTTAACCGATCGCTCTAAACCTTGAGTTTTAAGTTCAATCCTACGGTTACTTGGCTGAACTTTGGGGCTTACATAGACTTACTTAAAATAAACTATACTCTTATCTACAAAGACCCTCTTATGAAGAAGTGACTTTGAAACACTCAAATTCATAGCCCATCTAATATCTCGACTAGCATCTTGCAAGAAAACCATAAGGGAATGAGCCAAAGAACCACAATCTTAGTAAGTGGTAAGAGACAAACCATATGACATTACACAATAACAATCAAGGTTATTAAACAATTTAAGTGCAATGCATAAGCAACCAATATGAATGCAACATTGCATACGATCTTTTGATAACTATATGAAGTTAAAGATATAACCCCTCCTTGAGCAGAGTTAGGGATAGCCATCTAAGCTTATGTCTCCACTCTTGATGGAAAACCCATTTTTATCCTAACCAACTGTTTAAGCCCCTTATTCTTTCTAGTAATTCGTATTGATAGCCACCAACTGCCTAAATCCTTTTCAACACCTAAATCCCTAAATATTCCTAAGCATTAGAAAAGGAGCAAGCGTAGCCGCCACCTATCTCCTAAAATGACTATCAAAGAGATCTGAGCACCCATTAGTAAGCATCGTGCAATGATGTCTCGATTGAGGGTTTTTAGCCTGACCATCTTATGTTTAGTTATTGTGACAAAATAATATATTGCAAATACTCGGTATTAAAGTAATTTATGAATGCATCACAACATAACACGTACAGTATGCTTAGGTACTTATTCAACATACAAGTTCTAACACATACATAGCATACATAGTATATGAACAATCAATCTACTTATAAGCATAATAGTTCACTATCTTCGAAAATAAACCCATGTACCTGGTGTCTTAGCCAATAGCTCCTAAAAGCCTCCGATAAGGTTGCAGATTTAGCCTATTAATACAAGATAGAGTATAAATAAAAATATAATACTTGAGTAAGACTAACCTAATATATTATGCTTACCCCTTTGATTTAACCTAATACAGTCATAAGTACTTATTATGTAATATTATTGTAATTTAACTTTACATTTGAAATTTATATAAAATTGGTTTCTAGTATTACTTAAAAAATTTCCACCTTTTTAAGAAAGAACTATGTATTTACTCAAATTTTATGAAAGTAACGATGTTAGATTTGTAAAAATGTAAAATTTAGTTTTAATAATTCTGATAATTATATTCATAGACCCATATCTTTAGGATTATTATTAGATTTACTAAATTTGAGAATCAATGCTAAAGATACATAAGTTTTACAGCTATCACTTTATATTCTCTAAGAAAAGAATAAGATGCAATCCTAGAAATTTTATCAACTTACATGATCAACAATTATTTTTATGGACATACAGAATTTCCCTTAAATACTCATTTTCCTTAAACGGACTATAAACAAGCCTTAGATTTATAAGGAAAATTCATATCATAATCTAAGTTATTTGTATAATAAAATAAGAATATATGTGAAATATATAGACCACATATATAATTATATTATTAGGTGCACTAATTGTACATTAGCATACAAACACATATATATATATATATATAATAATGTATATATGTATATCTTAACTACATATATTTCAAAGTTGTTCCCATATATTCATTTATCTGTATTTATTAACAAAGGGGTAGCGCATAAAACTATACTCTATTTATGTTTAGCATAATAGTGTCTATATATGTATCTATGAATGTATGTATGTATGTATAAGGACTTACTTTAAAGACAACTAATCAAACATTATTTTTGGTATGTCGTTTCTTTAATAATAAAACATGAATCATTTCCATAAAATCACAATCAAATTTATTTTAAACTAGTCAACATAAATCATACTTTTTGTAAGCATTATGAGTGATCTATTTTACAGCATATTTATCTAAAATTAGCCATATTATATACATAATAAACAATATAGAATGTCAAATAATTTTATGAATGCTTCTACAAATATAACTTTGTAGAAATTTGCTATAGCTCCAATGAAAATTTGCTTATAGGATATCTCCTTAGTTTCTCTTATATATATATATATATTTTATGAAGGTAGTAAAATGAAATTTCAATTTTTTTTTTCTTTTCTTTCTTTGTTTTCCCTCTATCTTCATCTCTCTATTTAGTATTCTTGTAAATGACTTCACAACCATGTATATAAGGTGATAATCACCACCTTATCCAAGGTGGTTTCTAATCCTCTTTTTCTTTTCTTTTTCCCCTTTAAGATATTTTGGTAAATTTATTATATTTTATTTTATACTTATCTTAATTTCTATAGTTACTACATGTCAAAACATTCTTCCTTTTAAAACATCGTTTCACTTTATGTCCCATCTTTCTATAGTAAAAACACTTTCCTTTTAATTATGGACAATCCTTTAGGTGATGATCATAGTTACTTTTCCAACAGCTTAATTAGTATAGCTTCTTTACAATTGGCTCATTCACCTATAACCTTGACGTCTTAATTGGTTGTTTGTCACTCTTATTAGCATCATCCATTGACTCTTTACTTAATTCAAAGATTTTCTTGTCTTTCTCATTTTTCCTTTCTAAGAACTCTCTTTCTACATATTCTATTACCTTTTCTCTTTCAATAACCTCATTATATGTCTTTAATTGAAATTCTTTTAACTCAGCTCTAATATCTTGATCTAGTCTTACTAAGAACACTTGTAAGCAAAATTGATTACTAACACTCAATTCTAGACAAGTAAGATGCATCAATCTCCTAAGTTCACATTCATATTCACTTATATTCTGATTTCCTCTTGTATAAGGAGTAGATCTTCCTGAAGTTTTTTTCATAGGCTTTCTAGAATATATTCCTTTAAAAATTCCTCCTTAAACTCATTCTAAGTGATAGGTTGAGACATAGCTCTAATCTTTAAATCCCACTAAATCCTTACATTTTTATGTAGCATAAAAGTCCCATAAGTTACCTTTAAATCTTTTGGAATCTCATAAATTTTAAAGGATTGTTCAATTCATGCCAACCAATCTTTTGTCTCAATTAGGTCATTAGGTTTGCCTTCAAAGTATCTATTTACCTTGATAAACTCAGATAGCTTCACCTTATACAATTCCATTATTCCCAAAATATTTTGAGGTTGACTTTAACTTCCTTAATTTTTCGATACTAGCAGAGGATCAAAATTAGATCAATAGTAATAACCCTATCAAAATAATATTTTCTCAAGTCAATACCGTTTAACCAACTCGTTTACTTAAATCTTCAAATATCCGATTTAATCATCCTTATGGTATTATAATTTTCCTTTTAGGTGTGATTGCTCTTCAAACACTATTTAATTCTTACATCTCATGCTCGATTCTACTTTCCTTCTTGTTGTATCATGATCAAAATCTACATAATATCACTCATGGTTCATTCTTAATAGTCTATTAGGTCAATAGTTTGGGTTCGCAATCCTATTGCCACAACAGTTCTCCAAATTTCCACTCATACGATTTGAATTCTTCAAATCTCCATTCAAATTATTATTGTCATTTTTAGGAGTTAAAACTCCTACCTAAGATATCTTAACTTCTAATTTTATAGTTGAAATTTTCCAATACACCCAATTTCTAATACACACCTGTCTTTAGTTACTCATTTAAGGATACTTATTTTCGCATCGCTTTAACAACTTACTTCTTACATCAATCATACATCTTACACATAATTCTTATGCTTTACAAATCTAAGATAATTATTCCTTAAGACTTTGCACTTTCATACTCTTCATATTACAATAACTTAATATAATAAGAAAATTCGCATCCTGGTAATTTCACTTCATACTTCAAACTCATCAAGTTTTTTATCCACCAAATTGCATTTACAATCAACTACCATAACACCACTTTTAAATTCTACTTATGCTATTAAATTCTCAATTCCAAATATTGCTAAAATAAAATTTTTTTTGATAAATTCCAAATCAATGCTTTTTGAATTTTTCACATGAAACTAGGGTATTCTCACACTTCTAATCTCCGATAGAAATATTTTTTCTTAATTCAACACAATCAAGAATATCTCCTTTTGTCCCCTTGTTAACAATTGTTTCTTACATTCTTGGTTTTATACTTCAAACTTATAATTCTAAGCCTACTGAGAGCAAACACATCAACAACATCTAGATTAGGGAAAGTTCAACAGTTAATAGGTGTAAACGTATATATAACATAGTTATAATGTATATATGTGATACTAAATATAATATATGATCTAGAAGTCTAAGTTTTTTAATTTTAAATCTTGAATCTACCCAACTTCTATCCATCTCACTATTTAGTAGATTCCTCCTATCTTTGACAACCCAAAGCTTTGATATTACTTCTATCATGACCTTAAAAGAAGCTTAATAAAATTACCTAAAATTTTCATATCATGTATGCACTCATGACATAACAATCTCCTTGCAAATCATAAATTGTAAGACTCTAAATAATTAATCACTAAAGTTTTCAATTTTTAATTGATTAACTTATTATAAAATATAAATAACTATACGTATTCGATATTCCATAGTCTTATAGAATTGTAAAGAATCGGTATCCCTTACCATATAATAAGATAGGGTAAATTAACTTTATAAATTGCAAAAAAATACTAAATTATACATAATCCTAACATATAAATATTTTCTACATAAAATGTTTTTGTACCAGTTATACACTTCTCAGTTAACTCTAATATTATCAAACCTACCTTCAATATGCACTTAGCACCCAAAATTCAACTTAATCCTAGCTTAAGTGAACTTGCAAAAGAAACTATAATGAAATGAGCATACCAAAGCTCAATAAGTTTATTCCTCACCACTATTGCTTAAGCAAGTTATCAAATATTATTAGCACACATGTAAGTTTGTCTATACACAAAATGAATACATGTGTGATGAATGCAAACAATACATCTATAGAAGATTGAAACTATAGAAAGTGTAGATTCACATTATCTACACGTTGATTATTTCCTATACTTATTCGCATAAGGCACCTCACCTTAATCGTATGAGGCTACCTAGGGACTATCTCTCCAGACAATACTCAACTATTACCATAATCGAGAAAAAAATGCTAATCCAAATAGGTAGACCTAATTTGGGCCATCTACCATCAATAAGTCTTATCAAAAGCCCTCCGGGCACAACAAAGTAAGTTCTCTCACTATCAAAAAACATTCAAGGCCTCATGAGCACAAATATGTGAATCCTCTCACTATTAATTGAAGATACCATATTAGCTTTGCCTTAACAATGAAATATTATCCACGAATGCTACAAACCTAGATAGAAATCATACAAAAATATATTTAAGATTAGAAAAATGTTTTTCAAAAATATTTTTGTAAACCCCGCAAATTTAACTATTTAAGGGGGAGTAGAAATGTAAGCCCCACAACCAATCACTCAAGGTTTTGATCGGTTGAAAGATCCGATCAAGCCTAAATTATAAGTAAAGCAAAAAAAATATATATTAGTAAAAATGATTCCGTAAGTTCGAATTTAAGAAAATAAGAAATAATATAAAAATTTCAAATTTTAAGTATTTAACTCGTTATTTATTGAAAATGCATAAAATGCATTCTGATAATTAACAAATCGCTAAAGATAAATTATATGTATACTAAAAATCATAAAATGACCTAAATAATATTTAGGAATATTTATTTGTACTATATGAATTTACATATAGGTAGAAATACGCGTAATTACTTAAAATACACAAAATGTGCAAAAATAATACTAAATAATTAAAGAAAATTCATAATTAATTAAGAAAAAATAAAGAAAAATCAGAAAAAAATAAGGAATAATCCAAAATTGGGTTGTGGCGCTGGGGAAAATAAGAAAAAAATTAGCCAATTAAATTAGAACAACATAAAAGTCAAATTGAAAGAAGATAAGGCAATTGTCTAATCAAATTAATGCCCATTAATTTCCCTAAAGTTCTATAAATACTCCAAATTTTTCAGAAACTCATTTTGGATGTCAAGAAGTTTAAAAAAGTAGAGAGAGGCGAAATTGAGAGAAAATTAGGGTTTTACAAAAAATTAGCAAAAATCTATACAATTAGGGCTTGTAAGGAGAACCCAGACCCGACGAGCAATTGGAAGTGAACAGTCACTACCACCATACGGTGGTGACAGCGCTCAAGTGGGCCGACACACCCAGTGGCCGGAACCACTCAAATCGGTGAGTTTGATTTCTAACTTGATTTTGTATAATTTTGTAAAAATGGTAAATATTCTTAGAAAATTATGAATTTTGTTATTCTGAAATATTTTTTTATGTAGTTTTTAGGAAAAATATTATTTTGATGAAAATATATCCCGTGATATATGGTCCTTAAGAAATCATGCAAAACCGAGCATGTTTTAGTTTAGAAATAAATGACCTTAGTAATGTAGTCTTGAGCCCAAAATTTTTGTGTTAACTAATTAGATGACATAGAACAGTGCTATAAATCCCATTTTCAAAAATTAATTTTTGAAATTTTTAAATTATTTTTAGGCTTTAAAATGAGGCATAAATAGATAATTTAGAGTTAATTAAGTAATTAAATAGTTAATTACTGATTTAGTGAATAATTATATGTTTTAGAATGTTGAAATTTGATGAAATATGATATTTGTAACATTTAGAGTGTTAGATGTAATTATTAGTTTAATTATATAGTAAATAATAATTAGGTGTAAAATCTAATTTAAGATAAATTTAGACATTTTGAAATGACAATTGATGTTAGGAAATGGTAATTAGAATGATAAAAATATTAGATATATATTATGTACATAATAAGTAATAGTACATAATACACAATTATTAGAAATATAATAAATAGAAGATATTAGAATAAAAATTGATATTACATAATAAAGCTAAAATCTCAAAAATAGGAAAAGTATGCTCAAAATAATAAAAATATCAAATATATGGTTTAAATAATTATTAAATCATAAATATAAATATATTAAGAAAAAGCTAAAATTAGTATTTTATAACTTTTAAACTAAAATAATAAATTTTGTGATATTTTTATATCACAATTATTTATGCTAGTCACAATATCCAAAACGAACCTCGCTATGAGAAAATACGCTAAAAAACCGATCAAAATGAACAATAAGTTCATGACGATCTAAGCTAAAACAAAAAAGTTATATACGATTCGATATAAAGCTCGAATCGATGATTTCACGTAAATCAATAATCGATTTAAGTAAACAGTACGATTTAGCATGCTAGTTTAGTTATTTAATTCCCAAACTTATTACTTTCCATATTCCCCTAATGTTAGGTGATCCTAAGATCGAGACCAACTTACCTTTGGACTTTTACAATCCTTGACATCATTCATGACCAAGTAAGTACTCCCGATAACTCTATCCTTGTTTTGTGCTTGTAGTTAGTGCACATGAATTAAATATTAATAACTTGATGCAGAGGGTTCGACTTATGCATGCGACTAATATCGATTGATTACTGTGTAAAATACTATTAAATGTGATAGTTAAAGATTTGATTATATAATTGATTATTACATTATTTGAATGATTTGTTGATAATATTTGACCATCTCATAAATTGACTTAATCATATTCAACCCAACTAAAATTAAACGGATTATGCATATAGCACGAACATTGCATATAATGTTCCTGCCATTACCTCATGTGGTTGGTAATGAAAAGCCTTAGAGGGATGAATTTCCACATAATTTGATTAGTACAATGCAGGAGCATTAATACAACAAAACCCTACCCTTAGCTCACGGGTTCTATTGGTGCTAGAGACACTAATCATGGGTAGTTGGGGTTGCATCTAAAGACCACCACTGTAGGGTGTGAGTGTTGACTACGGAGACCACCTCACCACTAGACTTGGATATTTGTATACTGTTAACTGTTAGAAATAGAAACTTGTTTTATGAAACAGGGAATTCATATATAAATAATAATATAAGGTTAAAAACCCAGGTGCTAGGGCCCGATTGTGATTGGTCTCGATATATCTCCAACCTTTACTTCGAAGAGCGTTAAATCCGATATTGTATACAGTACCGATCAACTGCATATATACTGTTTGGTATACTGCTTGTTCATGCATTCATATGTTTGGTAATAAATTGTTTAATAACTTGATTGTTGGTATAGTATAAGGGATAACTAACTAAGCTCTTATAGCTTACTCACCAATAGTTTTCTCTTATAGGTTGCTAGATGATCGGGCATGGGTTAAGAGCTGAAAGTTAAGTACCAATGTCGAGATGCATAGAAGTTAGACTTTGAGGACAGACAATATAATTCATTTGAATTATTATATATATATAATTATTAATACTACATTTAAATTTTATGACTTTAGTAAATATGAGTTTTAGAACTTTACTACCTATTCTTATTGTTTAGTAAGGGATACTGATTCTCTACGGTTCTGATGGACTGTGGCTTATCGGATATTTATAGTTAAATATATGTGGTTGTAAGTTAATTAAATAAATAAATAAATAAAAACTTTAGTGACTAATTATTTAGAATCTTATAATCTCTAACCTACAAGATGATTTTTAAATAATGAGTGCACACATGATATGAAAATTTTAGATAATCCTATTAGGCCTCCTTTAAGGTCATAACAATTTTTCTCAAGAATCTACAAAACTAATGCTCTCCATCAGTATGTCAATTGAGTCATAGACATACGATAAATATAACTGGTGATTTTGGTTAGATATTTATATTTATTGGTTAAAGGAGGTAACCACACAAATAATAGCATACAAAACAATCAGTTATTCAATAGATAATTAGTATTAACCAACAAGCAGCATACAAACATCAAACAATAAGCAAATAACCAATCATCAGGACTCTCTCAGCTAGATTAATGCTCATTCTCTAAGACTTTAGGATTACTATAACTCGATAATTGAATACTTAAAAAATAATAAAACTTATAAATATTTAAAAAAACTAAGCTTCTTAGTTAACTAAATGTCTATTGTAGTTTGTCTAATTTCCTACTATAACCCGAGCATGACATGAACATGGTTTAACTTACTTACTAGGGTAAATAGTGAATATATTTGTATATTTGTAAATTATGGTATTTTATGTATTTAACGATTTATTTCTTCTCATTATTTATTTATAGGGCTAATTAACTTAGTTATTCTACTTATTTTTCTCAATTTATCTTAAATCTTTAGTCACTTATAACTTTTTTATTCTAACTCCAATTTTTTATAATTTTATAGTTGATGTTTATCATTTTTGGATGTATTTTCACATCATGAGGTTCGTTTTGAATGTTGAAACTTATATTTTTCAATATAAGCTTAAAATGTTACGAATTTTATTATTTTGTCCTAAGTAATTTTATTTATTAATTTTGAGTTTTTCTTTATTATTTTATAATTTAATTAATTTCTAAATTATATATTTTTATAGAATTTTGTTATTTATTTTTAGTCCAATTTAAATTAATTTTACTATTTCTTCATTTTTAAACTTAATTTACTAATTATGTTAATTTTGTTATGATTATAATTTTTCCCAATTAAATAATAATTATTATTTTCTAATTATTTTTGAAATTTATGGTTTATTTGGGTATTTTGGAAAATTGCTTACGTGTCACTTTATTATTGGTCCACATGGCAATCTGTTAATTTTTCGTTATTTTTATATTTCTCTAATTTTGTATTATTATAAATATATATATGTATGTTTTTATAATTTATTAATTACTAGATATATGGGCCTTATATTTCTTTATAGGTTTTGGCCCATTGTGCATATATGTATATTTATAATTATTTTATTATATTATCTTAAGTATTTATAGTATGATTATGTATGTATTTGTATTTACATGTATATATATATATATATATATATATA
>JAMXBB010000008.1:21346594-21545044 GCA_024138015.1 Lumnitzera littorea
TATATATATATATATATATATATATACATATGTATTCTTAATTATTCATGTATTTAGTATATTAGTATGCATACTTGTATATATACATGTATGTATACTTATACTATACTATTATCATACGTATATATATACTGTATATATATACGTATTTATAATTTTAGTATACTACCATTATGCGTATTTATATACAGGTACATATACACTTGTACATTTATTTATACCTAAATTATACATATTTTTATATATATATTTATGTTTTTTTAATTTATTTATACCTATATGCTTTTTGATCTTCATATATATATATATGTACACTTAGTATTTCTTATATGTATATATGTATGTTTATGCACATATTATAATTTGTATGTACAAGGGCATTTATCTATATATACTTGTATAATATTATCATATTTTCTTATTTATTCACTTATATGTATATGTATACTATGTATTTATATATATGTGTGTGTGTATATAAGCCATATAAATATATTTACTTATATGTTCATATACTTAACTAAACATATAACATATTCTTACATATAAGTATATATCTATATGTATATTAGTGTATTTACACATGTAAACATAATTTCCAAAAGAAATAAGATTATATACGCAAAATATAATACATGTACATAGAGTTTCAATTACACAATATTAAATTACATGTACAATACATCAAATAAAAAAATATACAAGAAAACACCTAAAACCTAATTGACATAATAAAACAAATACAAACACAAAGGAAAGGTATTTGCTTGTTTGGGGAATTATTTGATGTAAAAATTCTTCTCTTTTTCTCTCTAAATACTGGTAAAATGATGGAATATATAGTGTAGTTAAATATAGAATAGTAGGTAGAGAAGTTGAGAAAAAAATGAAATGAAGAAGATGAAAAGAGAGAGAGAGAGAGAGAGAGTAATTTTGGTCCAAATGAGGAGGAAGACAAGTTGATTTTTGTATGTAATTTAAAGCCATTCAAGATTATTAGGGAGAATTCTAGAGGGCTTATGTGGTGTTACAACATGGAGGGAGAAGAAAAGTAAAATGAAGATGATTGAAAATGACTTTTTTGACTTTTGGTCAAAATTAGAATAATAATATTGTGTACATGTAGCAATTATAATAGAGAAGGGAAAAAACAAAATAAAAAGGAAAAATAAGGGAAATAAAAGAATAAAAAAATAACATATAACTTTGAATTTTCTCTAAATATTTCTAATACTATAAATGATATTAATAATATATATTATAATTATAAATAAAATTTTTAAGATAAAAACTATCTACTATATAATACATAAGCAACAATTAAGTACTAAAATTAACTTCAAATAATTAAATTTATACAATACTAATTTATTTATATATATATAAGATTACTATTAATTATAAAATAATATTACCAATTTTATAAATTAATTTAGTATTCTTATGTTTATTAACTTTTAAAAGTTATCTCTAATCGTCCGTTAATATGATTACATGATTAAGCGTATTAATCAATAATTATACCCAATCAAGGTTTTGTCACCATAAAAGTAAATTCGTATGTTTATAAACTTAAAGTTTTAGATTTGGAGTTTTGTTATCATATTCATTTTAGGTTTCATAATTAGAATTTTAATCAATTTTAAATTTATCAGTTTTATTGACTTAAGAAAATTATCTGTAGTATTCAAGTTCGACTTTATACTTAAATGATTAAATTTATAGAGTTTACAACCGCAATTTTCTTTTGCCATATATTGTTAGTTCATGTAAGTTTTAATGTTATTATTAGTAAAAATATTAGTAATATAATATATAAATAAGTTCCATTAATTGTTTAGGACTTACTCATATACATCTTATATGCAATTTTACTTACTAATATCAATTATTAAAATTACGTAATTGATTATAAAAGATTTATCATAAGCTATATAAAAAATTATGAAACTCTACAATAAAATGATTAGACTTAATAAATTTAATAGTTTTAAAAAAATTACATTTGAATAAGCTTAATTTAAGATATTAAAGTTATACAGTTATTTCTTTTAATATTTATTACCTAGTCATGAAGATTCAACTTAATTCTAAGAACATCATTATTTCGAAAGCACATGTCTTGAGTACTAAACTTTTTAATTAATTTCTTATTAATTTATATAATTACATATCCAAGTTTAGGTATAATTTAGATATTCCTAGTCCTATGAATGCTTCTAATCTATCCAATAAAGAGAAGATATCTAGCCAATTTAGGTGTTATTTCCAAATGATTCCCTATGTTAATATAATTCTATTAAGTACCAAATGAATATAAATTGTCATTTTTTCTTAAATCACCATTTGCTGCTGCTAGGGGTTATCGTCCTATATTTACACACCATATGTTGCATTTGAAGTATCACTTAATAATGATTTGTTAATTATCTAGCTAATATAGGCTTATATTATATGTATATATATATGGTTTTATTAATTTATAAGTATGTATTTTATTATAATAAATGAATATAAATTACATTTACATATTTTTTCATGTTACTCTATTAGTATTCATTTTACTTACTTAAATAGTTTTTCTTTAAGAGTTTGTTGATTTCCATAAGCCAAATTCTGCGTTTCAAATATATAACAAGTAATATTATTATATTTATTATTCTATTATCAAGATCTATATTCTCGTAGTAACTAGTAAAGTTAGTATAAACCAGTTTATATTTATTAGCCCAACTTATAAGTAAATATTTTTATATAAAGGATATAAACTACTTAAAAGTTAACAAGTTGAGATTGTGGGGTATTACAAATTCAAAAGATGGGAAAAAGTGTAAAGGGCATGGTCTTATTGGTTTTCAATGAGCAAAAAATGGGGGATAAAGTTTTCTTTATGTCTTATCTAAGGAGATAGATAAGTTTAGGGAATAATTATGTGGGTTATAGTTAGCTAGTTGTAGGGGGTAGGTGATATTGGCTAATTAGATCACTTCAATTAGTTACTTTTTATGCTTATATGATATCTAATACAATACACTAGTAAAATATACCATATATTGTATAATATAGCATGCATAAAAGAGAAAAAAATGATACATATACGAGTGAAATTATATTTTCATATATGTACATATTTATATAGCACAAGACATCTAGTTTACAAATAAACCCATAATTCTATTGATTTGGTGCCTTAACTGGATTAATTAATTTAGTTGATATTATATGATATGTTGTATATCCTCAATATATGTAGAGGAAAAAAAAGTTACACATATCACATATTGTATATTATTGTATAAAGAAAATCATGTAGTATGTGTATATATATGTATATACATATGGCGCTATATATATATATATATATATATATATATATTGTAAGGGCATGGACATAATTTTATTTATCTAATACTCTACCCTACTTAATTTGAATCAACTGGTATTGTGCGGTGTACAATACTTTGTATAAATTAATGTACATGAAGAAATTTACATATAATATACATATATGTATATATATATGGCACTACATGTATGAATATAAGAGCAAAAGCATAATTTTATTAATTTATCATTCTAGTCAACCCAACTTAATTAATTACTATTATTTAGAATTGTTTTTAATCATTTATTAGCAATTTTAGGCAATTTGATATATTTTAGAGTCAATTTACTGATTTGGTATTTTGATTGGCTTAAACTTATTTAACTGATTTTATAGAGCATATGGTGTAAACCCTATGAAATTTCGGCAACCTAAAAGCGAAGTCGGATGAAAAAGTCTTCAAATAGTCCCTAAAACCACCAAGACATAATAATAAAACCCTAAGTAAAAGAATCAAACCCTAAACATTCAATTAAAACCCTAAATGAAGTAAGTCCTAAAACCCTAAGTAAATGAGCAAGAACCCTACAAACCTTAATACTTGAAAAACCTTAGGACAATAATGAAACCTTAAAATGATCATTAAGCTCTAATTAAATGATCAAATATTTTAACACCACTAATAGTAAGTTTAAACCTGACAATAAAAGTGATCAATATCACTAAACAACTAAAACCCTAACTTTTTAGCTCGTACATAAACCAAATTACTATAAATAGGCATTAAACCCTAAATAAACCTTAGACACACGTGTAAGTGCTTAAAATTAACTAAAGTGTTTTATCTAGATTTGAAAAAACCCTAAATATATCCTAATTACACTTAACTAGTCTAATTATGCCTAACTACTATCCATTACCCTAATGATACCCTAATCCATAACTAACTAAATTGACTACGAGTTAAACTTAATTAAGGACCAAGAGACAAATGTACTAATGAGCTTAAAATATCTTATACCTTAAGGAGACAATATCTTTCCTTAAGTGACAATAAAGTAAGGGAATACATCGTTTCCTTTTTAGCCATGTCCTTGTTTACCTAAAAAACCCACATTTGGTTCCCTCTCTCTATCCCATTTCACCGGCCATACCCCCTCCCATTTCCCTCAATCTTCTTATTTTCTAAACACACAAACCCTTATAAACTCTCTTAAAAATTCAAACCCTAAACCCCTCTCCATCTTCTTCCTTTGGGCACTACACACATACATTACCACCGACCACTCTGCCACTTCACCACCGCTACCACTACACTAAACCACCCAACACCAAGCCTTACGCCACCTACACACATTCCCCTAGCCTTTTGACACATACACATAAGGAGGTCATCTATACCTTTGCTTTGGTAAGTAACTAAGTTAGTTTTCCTTTAATTTTTCCTTATAAAGTAGTGTTAGGAACTTGTATTTTCTTGGATGAACCTTACTTTACAGCAATGTTCTAGATGTTTTAGGGTGTTTCATGAAGAATAAGTAAAGGTTAGTAAAAGCAAACATACTTTGGTAAAAGTTACAACACTAGTAAGTAAGATATCATAGTATAATGTTGATTTCTCGGTCTAGATCATTAAGAAGTGTAATAAAACCCCATTTTCTTTTAAATGCCGCCACTCTTATGTTCCTACCCTATATTTCTACACATTTTTATGTTATGATTATAGTTAGAGATGAGTGAAAATATAGGTTACTTAAGTAGAACTACCATGAAAACAAGTGTTGCATGAAAATAAAAGAAATGGCCCTAAGTACACTAAGTGACCACCACTTTCATGAACCCATTAGATATGTAAAATTTAATTTATTAACTTAATAATATGATTATTTAGTGTTAAGTATGATTTAGGATTTAATTAACCACACTAAGTAAGCTAAAGCGTAGCTAAGGTCTTAAACTAGCTTAGTTAGTCATTAGAGGCTTAAAAATAGTGTTAATAACCACTATAACTTTAATGTCTAGACCTGTAACCAAATAAAAGTGGGCTGAACTTAAGTCAAATGTTAAGCTTAAACCTAAAAAGATAAGTAGGTTTAGGCTTAAGGCCTTAAAAGGTGATTTAGGTTTAAGAAGCCTAAAAGAACTAATTTTAAAGCCCATATTGGTAAGTGACCAGATATGAACTTTAGGTTAAAGGGCTTAGAATGAGTTAATTAAGAGGCCCACTAAGCTTGAAGGCCCATCCAAGATACCCACCATAGGTTATTTAGTGATTTAGAGCCTTAAACTTAATAAAAAGGCTCATTTAGGCCCATAAGAATATCGTAAAGGCCTACCTTAAAATTTTGAAGTGTTGGATTGAAAAAGTCCAATTAAAATACTTAAAAGAAAGCCCAAATCATTAAATATAAGGCCTAAGATCAAAAAACCAAACCCAAGACCTAAAATTAGGCCTAAACCCTAAAGTGACTCAACTCACCATTTGGGCCCACAACCTTATAGGACCTAAACAGAACACTTGTTGATCTAAAAACTCAGAAATAACCTCACCAAATGAGAGAACGTTCGAAAACGATGAAAATGATTGTAAGATTACAAAAAAACGGAGTTAAAATGAAGAAAATACATTCGAATTATGAAAACAACAAAATCGAGATTAGTAAGCAATAAGCCTAGTTAGCTAATGCAAATAGAATACTCATAGACCTTAATTGTATTCTTTAGGTGACAGGGATATTGAGTTAGATGTAGTCAAGAACTACTAGGATTACTGAGTGTTATAGCTGAGTGAATATTAAAATTCAGGATATTGGAGTATTTAAAAATAATTGCTTAGCCACCCATGAATCTGAATTAATAAATATTTAATCCTTAATTAAACTGAACATACATTGCATCTTACATCATGAAATCAAAGGCGTTAGCATCATGCAGTAGAACAGGAGATCATACTTAGTTGGATCTATGTTTCGTACTGTGTATTGAGATTGTTATCATACGACATATTTTTTACAAAATGTTCTTACCTTGACCTTTAGAAAAAAATATATAAAAATTTAGGAAAAAATTTAGATTTTTTAGGTCTTAAGATGTTTTTAGTGTCATCAGGTTAAGCGAGTCATTAGCATATCAAAATGTATGTATGTAATTTAACAGTTTTGGGTCATTTTGGAATTTTTGAATGAAACCATTAAAAGAATCAATTGTTTGTAAGGGTCAATCTATTTTAGATTAGTGTAATGTGTTCTTATTTTTTTATTTTTGTTTCATTCCTTCATTTATTTTATTTTACTTATATATTATTATTATTATTATTATTATTTAATAATAAGAAGGATACTAATTTGGACCAGGTTTAAGCCTGATTTGTGTTTGGAATCAAGGCCAAAAAGCTTTGATTTATTTTCTCGACCTATAAGCGAAAGCAAGTGAATGCTTGCTTTTTTATTTTGCCTTAGGCTCGTAATCATGTGCATTGCATGTAACCGTTCCCTAGCACCTTGTGTTTAGGATCTTTTTTAATTCGATTTCCACATGAATCCACCCAATTTAATGGTAGATTCATGTGCTAGACATAGCCTCCTTTGCACCAAGACTCAAATCTTATACAAATTCATTCATTTCCCTATCAAAATCAAATAAAAAAATTAGATAAAACTTGAAATTTGGGATGTTAACTTGCACTTGATTTTTCTAATCCAAGCAAACTGAGAAAGAATTGAAGCTTCCTTTGATCATTTTCAGTGAAAGGTAAAGATCGAGAACACATTTTGAACACTCATTTCACTCAAATTGTGCTCCAATTGAAATTATAGTTCATCAAACCCATTAATAAGTGGATTGTGAAATTACTCCAATTTTTGACTTACCAAGTGAAATTAAGCCTTGAATTTCTATAAATAGGGATTTTCTTTTCATTTCTAATACACACAATCACTAAAATCACCTCAAGAACACGCACACTACATTCCCTCTCTCTCTCTCCCTAGAATTGGCACCCTTTACGGTGGTTTTCATCGAAAGCCACCACCACCATCCATTTCCTCATTCTCAAAAACATAAGATCCCACTCCTCTTCGAAGCTTTAACCACCACTGTGTGTAGTGTACGTAGCTACCCATCCTTACCACTCTTCAAGCCACCACTAAACCTCTTACGCTAGTTGTAGCATCTAGCCTACCCCCATCCTTCTCAAATTCCAATAAAATCCTCACAAATCCTCTATCACCCATTCGTTTTAGTGTTCGAAGCTACCAGGATAAAGCCCTATTTACTCCTGCTACATCTTTTGACCTGCGACCCATAAGCCGACACAAATTCGAACCAACCTACGTACTACTGTTCAAGTCTAGCTCTCTTTCTTATGTTTTTTTATGTGTTTTTCTTATTCGGTTTCAATTTTTTTTAAAATTTATTTATTGTAAATTGTAAAAAGAAAAAGAAAAAAAGAAAAAAAAAAACAAAGAAGAGAGAAAAAAAAAAAGATAGGGAAGCTTAGTTTATTTTCGTTTTTATCTCTTCATTTAATACATAAATAAAATAATAAAAAAAAAACCAAAAAAATAAATAATTAAAAATAAAATAATAATAAAAAAGTGAATAAAGTTTTTCCACTTAAAAAAATTCATTTTTCAAAAAAAAAAAAATGAAATCAACTTTTTCAAAATTAGGACCCTTTTAGAATTTTCAAAAGTAAAAATAAACCAATTTAGGGCCATTTAGAATTTTTCTTAAATAAACTCAAATCAAATTAAAAAGTAAACTTAACTAGTTTTCAAAAATTAAAAGATCCAACACACATAAAAGTTTTCAAGGAATAAATTACAGAAATCCAATCTCGAATAATGGTTATATAAGCACTCGTACATACAAGGTGATCTAAAATATGATGGAAAAAAAAATGTTTTTCGCCCTTAGATAATTTCTTTTTCCAATAGATGTCATTTCATTGTTTACTTGTGAAATAAATAAATTCCTTAAAGGGTATTTTGTAAAATAGAATTAAATTTGGAAGATTAAAAGTGACATCTATTAAGGGTTTAAAAAAATTAGCCCTTGAATTCAAATATCTAGTTTTGAAAACCATTTTAAAAAATTGGTTTTATCAAAAGATTAATAATTAAATTATAACCAATCTACCCAATTTGCTATAACTTAACTCTTTTTCCCAACTCCAATTAGGTGGTAACTCTAAGCAACTTTTCAAAATTAAAAAAAAAAAATTAAATTTTTCCTAACTCTTAGTCGAGGATTAGTATTAAAATCTTTTGAATTTAATATTATCTTTCAATATATCCATGTTTAGTTTTAGTTTTTTAATATATCTTTAGTGTAAATAATTATACTAATGTTTTTTTATTTTCTTGCCATTAATCTTCTTTTTGGGTTTTATTTATTTATTTATTTTTTAGTTAGGGGGTAGAGGTAGGGTTTGGTGGGTAAACTACATCATGAATGCAGGGTGATTACAGTTAGACTCAAACCTTCCTAGGACTTTAAGACAAGAAGCCATTGTATAAGTTCCCAATGTAGTAGGGCAACTACCACTCGAAGCCAATTAAGTCACCCCATTTAAACTTCAATATGACTAAGGAACCGTTTCTTTGAAAACATGTAAAGCTACAAATATTAAGGGCCTTTAGAACCAACTCTTTTTGCATACATAGATTTTTCTAGATCGGTGAATAACTAACAAGACGGTATAAAAAAAAAAAAAAGACGAAAAACCCGGAGTTTCTTTTCCCTTTATTTTACTTTATTTTTCCTAGAATCCATATACATAGTATATCTTTATGTAAGTATAGTTTTTGATGTTTTCTCATTTCTTTGTCATTTATGAATTCTTTGTGATCTTTCAAAAATGTCCAATTCATCTAATACAAGAGTCTTTGCCAAAGAGATTCATATCCATAAGCCCACAAACCTAAAGGTCATACTCAATCAATAGTTTCAAGCCTTCAACTAAAGGGAACAAGAGTTCATTGCCAATACGACTAGGCCCATACTTTCGGCACCCAAGATTAATGTTAACATCACATTAATAGGGGCCTTGGTGCATTTTTGAGAACCCAAGGAAGTCGCATTTTGATTTGGGATACACTTGATTAACTCAACTTTAGAAGAATACACCTAGATGCTTAAAGCCCTCCTTTAGATGAGAGATATGTTATGGAGCTTGATTTTAGCTTAGCTAACAACTTCTCTAAATTTTTAGTGATCCATAAGTCTAAAATAAATGAAGCCTTGAGTGACTGTAACAACTATGCTATTAAGATATGGGACCTGATCCATTGTTTCCAAACTAACCTTAGTTTTAGCAAACGGGCTCTATTTTTTGGTAATTGATGGGAAAATCGAATTAAGGCTTAGATCTTTGTAGCTTTTACCACCATTTGGTTTCCAAGTGGGTCTTTTCTTATATACTTTAGTGTTGTAGAGATGAAGGCTTAGTTTTAAGAAGAAAAGTCCTATATCCCTACCGTACTTACTTAACAAATAAGGAACCTTAATTTCCTTAAGAAAAAAATGCTATAGAGATCTTAAGTCAAGCATGGTGCTATTAATAGTATAGTTTGTTAGCCACATTAATTGCTTTGGGTTAAATTTGATTAGAAGTACCTTTACTCATAAGATTGATCTTATCGACTCTTTTGTTGCTTAGATCAAATTACCAAAAGATGTCCTTATCCTTCTTTGGATAAAAGTCCTACAAGATTTCCGAGTCGATAACATACTATGGACTACTAGATGGAGCAATTACACTAAAGTCATATTGGTTTGTAAGAACTAACATGTTGTACCATTGATAGGAATAAGTTTATGTACAGGCTACTATCTAAATAACATGGTGAACCAATTTGGAGGCATCCAGGACATAGTTCACAAACCTTCGTTGGAGCTATTTACCCTTAACCTTAAAGAGCCTCACTTTCTAAAAAAGGTATCCAAACTTCTCAAAATTAAATCTTAGTGGGATATGAGGACTATAAGCCCTAATATTGATTTAAGCGAATTAATAAGTAAAATGGACAAACATTGAGTCACTAAAGAGTACTCGTATGACCAATTACATAAGGCAAGTGTGATATAGTATTTGGCACCAAATGTCCTTTAACCTGTACCTACAAATCCAAACTTTGATATGATGACTTACATAGATTATGTAAAAGCTCGTATAAAGGTGATGTATGATGAAAAAGACATGTAGGAAAACCTTTTTTCGGAGTCCAGACAACAATTTTGTACCTTGGAGCACCAACTGAAGATGGCCCAAAAGAAGATCCAAGAATTTGAGGAATCAACCGAGCCTTATTAAAAGAAAGATAAAGTAGTGGCAATCGAACCCAGTGGTCAGAAGAAGAAGAAGACATCATTTAGCTAATAGAAGAAAAGAAGATTAGTTTAACATGTTTTGTAATTTTTCCTTTCTACTTGAAAAGTGATGTATAAAACTCCAAGAGTTAAGAAATAATAAATAAACTTGCCATCTTGTTCATTCATCACCGATCCTCTTCTTTGCATCCATGTGGCATACATACTTGCATTTTTTTTTTTACTTGTTTATTTATTTAGTTTAGTTCCTTATCGTAAAAAACGGAAATAAATAATATGTACGCTAACTTATTAAGAAGTGGTCTTAAACTAGGTCACAAAAATAGCTCTCAAATGCCAAGCCTTTTAAAGAAGTCAGATTCGAACTTGCTCTCAAATTAGAACGGCTAACCAAGGAAATGACAACATCAACACCAAAGATGACGACAATAGTGTCAACCCCAAAATCATCAATCCTTTTGAGCTAAGGTTCCACTCATTGGAGTGAACAGTGGGAAAAATTGCCGATCAATTGAGTTTTCTCGTTGACAATATCGCCTTATTCAAATCCTTAATGCCATTAAACGAAGAAAACTCTCAAGCCTATTATGGGAAGAATATTGAAGCCCTACCCCCTTGAAGCAAAAAATAGCTATCCCAAAGTTAACCCGGCCTTTGAGACTTTCAAATCAGAAGGGGTTTATCCAAAGGTCAACCTAACTTTTGAACCTAACACCTACTCATTCGCAGTCAATGCAAAGCCAATTAACTCAGATGCTAACTAAGACAAATTGAAGGGATCAAAGAGCAAGTTGACCTAGTAGATTGTTGAGAAAATGAAAGCACTAGAAGGCTTTAGTGGTTTCGAGTACGCTAGTATCACATACTTCTCTTCTTATGATAATGTAAATTTCCTTGAAAAGTTTAAAGTACCAAATTTTAAAAAGTATAGTAGGACTAACTGTCCCAAACTACAGACCGAGTTGTACGTGCAAAAGATAGGCAAGTACATGCAATACAACTAGCTTATGATACAGACTTTTCAAGATAGCTCGACAAGTCCTGCTTTGACTTAGTACGCCCAACTAGATCTAAATGAGGTAACCACATGAGAGAAGCATGCAAGGGTGTTCTATGAATAGTATAAGTTTAATGTTGAATTAGCACCAACCATGATAGACTTGGTTGCCCTAAAAAGGGGAACAACGAATCATTTAAGGAGTACGCACAAAGATAAAGATCCCTAGTTGTGTATCCACCCCCATGATTAAAAAGGAGCCGACTTAGGCCTTTATTAATACTTTAGAAAGGCCTTACTTCTCCCACTTAATTGGGCAGGTCTCCTATAGCTTTGTAGAAGTAGTAGTTACAAGGTACCAAATTGAAAGTTTTGTCTCTTCTAGCAAACTCCAAAAGCCATAAGATAAAAGACCACCTTCTGCAAAGCCAACTACCAGCAAGCTAAAGAAGCCACTATCGGTATGGTAAATTAGAACATTAAACCCAATACCCAGGTCTCTTTTAGCATAAACCCACCATAAGTTCAACAACAGTTCCAAAGTCAGCCTTAAGCCAATAAAGCCCCTAGACAATTCACTAGAATACCAGTTCCCATTAACCAAGTCCTCAAAAAGCTAAAGAAGGATAATTTGATTCATTTTGAACTTCTCAACGAAAAGATATAAGCCAAGAGTTTTTTTTTATCTTAATGCAAAGTGTCAATATCATTTTAGGTAGGTGAGTCATTTGATCGACATGTGGTGGAGGCTAAAAAATAAATTTAGGATCCGATTAATGAAGGTTGGATCCAATTGGACTTCATAAAAGCTCCAATTCCAAATGTCAACAATAACCCTCTACCCAACTATGGCCCTATCATTAATATAATTTTCGATGATTCAGATCTTGCCATCGACATGATCAGTTCTGACTTAAAACCTAAGGTCTATGAGTTTTACAAATTAGAGGAGAAACATGCTCTAAGAACCAATAGGTATGCTTTCCATATACCTGTAGCCCTTAAGAGTTATAAAGCTACCTTGTTCAATTGCTAAGCAGTCAACTACGGGCAATCAAGTTCTCTTATGGGTAGAATTACTCGCTTTGATAGGGTCTGACTTAAAAGAAGACCTCAAAAAGAAAAATGTACTGGAGGAATCTACCAACAAACCAACTGAATATGAGGAAAGATTGTTTGCCTTCACCAAAATGATTAAGTCAAGTGAATGGAAGATAATGGATTAGCTTACTAAGACTCTAGCATAGATATCTCTTATGGGTTTGTTGATGGTATCCAAACCGCATTAGGAAGCTCTATTCCTAACTTTGAGGGAGGTTAAAGTTCCTTGTGAAATATCAGTTGAAAGGATGGGATTAGTTATCAACTTTATCCTCACCATGGATTAGATCTCTTTTCCATTAAAGAATAAGGTAAGGAAAGTAGCCAGCACATTAAGCTACTCTTCATAGTGGTGAGAATCAATAATATAATCATAACTAAAGTTCTTATCGATAATGGGTTATCATTGAATGTTTGCCCTCTTCCTATCTTAGACCTATTGGATGTTAATATGACCGCAATCAAGCTAAGTTCTACAACAATCAAGGCTTTCGATGGATCTAGAAGACAGATCATAGGGGAGATTGACTTGCCATTTAACATCGGCCCTTAAACTTTCAATATTCTGTTCCAGGTTCTAAACATCCCAAGGTCCTTCAACCTCCTCTTGGGAAGACCTTGGATTCATGTAATAGGAGCTATACTTTTAAGTTTACAATAGAAGGTCAAGTTTATCTTAAATGGCGAGGTTATAACAATTTTGAGTGATCAAGATTATGAAATATATAAAGAAACGACCATATCATGTATTAATGTTGAGGTATAAGGTGACTTTGGACTCTAAATGTTTGATGAAGTGTGTATGCTTGCCAATTCGAAAGAAAGGAAAGGTGAGAGGTTGAAGTTCAAGGAAGGGCAGATTGGTACTTATAGCCTTGGTTATATTTTGACTCTAATGGAAGAGTTGCAAAATAAGCAAGCAATAGGCAAAAGAGGTGACAGATTGTATCATGCCCTAATGACTTTTCTACCATTGATTAAGACATTTATCTAGGATGCTGTTCAAACTCTAGAATCTATTAAGGAGATACCCCTAATAGAGTTGAATCGGCAAGCTCAACCCACAAGCTCCATCCCCACTTGAATAACTAGTTCTCTATCCCTATTAATGGAAATAAGTCTTTTGTAAGATAAAGGATGAATCAAGGTACAGTATTTTCTTAAGTTTTACAATAATTATCTTTGCTCTAAACAATGTACCTATGAGAACTTTCGATTCTCATAAAAGATCAGTTTTCTTCTCTTCATTATGCTTCACTTTTTCTTTACTTACAATCTTTCTATTACATACTTTTTCTATTACATACTTTTTGCCCAAATCCAATGCTTTGAACAAAAGCTAAGGATACCTCAAGCAAGAAGATGAAAATATTGATATCATTTTCGACCCTACTGGGATAGTTGTCGAGAGTGATGCCAATGACCACAGTGAAATACAATAGAGCTAGCAAAAGCATAAAATAGGTAAAACTTCCATTGATGAGCTGATTGAGAAAATTAATATTGGGAACAATGATAACTAAAAGAATTTGAAGGTTGGAGGGAATTTTAAACAAGAGCAGAAGGTAAAAATAACCGCACTGTTATCTAAGTATCAAGATATGTTCGTATGGTCTTATGACAATATGCCCGGGTTAGATCCATCAATTGTGGTCCACCACTTGTCCATACGAGAAGAAATCAAATCTAAGATTTTGACTAAAGATTCTATTACTAATCAAAGAAGAAGTCAAGAAATTACTTGAAGTCGGTTTCATTGAAATATCTGATTATCTTGAGTAGGTAGCCAACATTGTGCCGGTGATGAAGAAGAATAGAAAAGTTAGTGTGTATAGATTTTCAAGACCTCAATCAAGCAATACCTAAATATAACTTTCCTTTACACTATGTTAATGTCTTGGTAAATAATACAATAAAAAACCATCTCTTCTCATTCATGGATGAATTCTCCAAGTATAATTAGATCCGAATGTCTGAAGAAGATAAGATCAAGATAACTTTTATTACAATGATAATACCTTTTAGACTAAAAAATGCCAGGGCAACTTACCAAAGAGCAATGGTCATGATCTTTCATAACATAATGCATAAAGAAATAGAAGTATATGTTGACTATGATTGTGAAATCTAAAGAAGAGAAAAATCACATGAATAATCTAAGGAAGTTATTTAACAAGTTGAGAAAGTTTCAATTGAAGCTAAACCTAGGGAAGTGTGCCTTTAAGGTAACATTAGGGAAATTGTTGGATTTCATAATTAGCCAAAAAGGTATGGACATGGATTCTAATAAAGTCAAAGCAATAATCGACTTGCCATCTCTATGCACACTTAAAGAGTTTAGAGGCTTATTAGGTTGTTTGAACTACATAGCCTAATTTATATCTTAGCTTATCAATAAGTGCTACCCTTTGTTCAAACTATTAAAGAAGAATACTAACGTAAGATGGGATGAGAAGTGTGATAACTCTGATTTTAAACATATTTCATATGGTGATTTTATAGCATTTCCCGTACATTTTTGGTTTTCTTTAAAGAAATTGATACTTAATTGAGTAAAATGTTGATTTCAGGGTTTAAACGCATTCTAGGCTCGAAAACGAAGAAAACGAATCAAGTTTCACTCAATTCCGAGTTCAAACGAAGAAGTTATGAAATTTTGAAGTTGTGCAGAAATTTTGCCTTTGTGCAGAAAGTTACACGACCTGGGGATACGGCCGTGTTCCAGGCCGTATCTGGTGACGAAAATAAAATCCGTGTAATACACATATATAAGGGGATCTTAGGGTTTAAAAGAGAGAGAGACATTATAGAAACGGAGAGAAACAAGAGAAGAGAAGAGACTTGAGGAGAACATCAATCAAGAAGCAAGAACGACATCGATTTCAAGATTAGAGAGATTGTTCATCAAATCAAGAGGGGTTTTCATGTTTTATTTTATGCCTTTGATGGAACTCGTTTTTAGATTCGTCATGATAGCTTAGAATTCAAGTATTTAGGATTATGGAACCTAGGGTTTCATGTGATTCTTGGATTGAATTATAATTTCAAGAAAATTTCTATCTTTTCTTGATTCAATTATGTCGTTAATTATGGATTGATAATTCTAGAGTGTCAATATATGATATTATGCATGTTGATTGAGAAATTGCATGTATAATTAGATCTTAACATAATTGAAGAGAATTACATGTATACTTAGAGATAAGATACATGATTCTTCCGGAAAGTTGATTGTTTGTGTGGGAATTCATTATACATTAATGCGATTCTAAGTTATATTACTAAGTGAAGAGATTCCGGTAAATAATTTAGGATTAGGGTTAATATGCTTGAGAAAGATATTAGCTTTAATTGTGAATCCCTCCGGTCAAGAATTATAGAAACTAAATTGAATATATTTTAAAAGGTTATGTGTTAAACACTAGGGGAAATAATTCCTAAATACATTATTGCATATTTGAAGTCGTTCGTAGTTTATTGCTTTCTAATTTGCGTAATTAAGTCTCATAAGTAGTTTAGTTTATTAATTTCAGTATTTTTAATTCATTCAACTCGACATAATTTTCCGGTTATATAATAAAGCTAAAGTTAATATTAGTACTCAAAATCTTTGAGGGATCGACTCGGACTCATATCCGACTATATTAAAATTGATAGGTGCGCTTGCCTCGTATTAAAGTGTGAGGACACCTTCACAATAATCAAGGAATACTTCATGAACCCTCTAGTTCCGCTAGCTCTTAAACTTAAGAAGTCATTGTTTCTATACTTAACCATATTACTACAATCCATAGAGTGTATGCTTAGTTAGAAGAATGAGGAAGGAAAAAAGCGAGCTGTGTACTACTTGAGGAAGAAGTTTACAAAGGGGAAACAAAAATATTTTGAAATTGAAAAAGCGTGTTGTGCTTTGGTTTAGGTCATGCATCCGCTCATTCAATATTCACTCTATTACTAGATTGAATTGCTGACTGAACATGATCTCCTTAAATATTTGGCAGAAAAGCCAACCTTGATTGGTAAGATCTCAAAGTGATAAATGTTACTATCAAACTTCAATATCATATACATGAACTAGAATTTAGTCAAGAGGCAAGCCATAGCAGATCAACTAGCAGAGAATCCCCTTGAAGATACTCCCTAGGAAGTACAAGTCAAATTTCCTAATGAAGACTACTTAAAGGTGATTTTGATAAAGAAAAAGATGAAAAGCTCTCAAAATAGAAAATGTTCTTTAATGGAGTTGCCAATGTATCTAAGTATAGAATTGGGGAAATACTGATATCGCTTGAAAATACGTAGTTCCCAGTAGCTATAGGGTTCATTTTGCCATATACCAACAATATTATTGAATATGAGGCGTGCATTATGGGACTTAAAATGGCCTTGGATAAAGATATTCAAGAATTAGAAATGTACGAGGATTCTTCATTCATTATTAGCTATGCTCATAAAGAATATCAAAAGAAAGATCACAAACTGATACCTTATCACCAGCATTTGATTGAATTAGAGGAGAGATTTGAAGACATCACGTTCACTCATGTATAGAGGACTCAAAATCAATTTATTGATGCATTAGAGACTTTAGCATCCATGATGCAAATATCTAGTAGAGCTAAAATTCAATCACTCATAATTAAAGTTGAAGAAAAACTTACTTTTTGTCTTGCAATCGAAGGTGTATATAATGAAAAGCCTCAGCACCATAACATCAAAATGTTCCTACAACGAGACACGCCATCGATTATTTTAGTAAGTAGGTTGAAGTTTCATCTTATTTAAGTATTATCAAAGAAGTAGTGGTCAAGCTTATCAAGAGAGATATCTTAGCTCAATATAGGACTCCAGAAACAATCATCACTGGCAATGGAACAAATCTTAACAAGGTTATGTTGGAGTTGTGCTAACAGTTCAAGATTATCTACAAGAACGCTACCCCTTGTTAATCCTAGATGAATGGGGTAGTCAGGGCAACCAACAAAAATCTCAAAAGAATAATTAAAAAAATGGCTGTTACATATAAGAATTAACATGAGATGTTACCATTTGCACTCATGACCTACTGAACTTCTATCAGAACGTCGATAGGGGTAGCACCTTACTCTTTAGTATATAGCATTGAAGCAGTATTATCAATGGAAGTAGAGATCCTATCTCTCAAAGTGTTATCAAAAACTCAATTGGATGAAGCTGATTGGGCAAAGAAGTGCATCAAGCAATTGAACTTGATTAATGAAAAAAGACCAATAGCCCTATGTTGCAATCAATACTATCAACAAAGAATAGCCCGAGGTTTATATTGTTGAGAAAGGCTTTCCCTAAATGAACAAGACTTTAGAGGGAAATTTGCTCCGAATTATAGAGATCCTTATATTGTGAAGCGAGTGTTAACTCAAGGAGCTTTAATTTTGTCACAAATGAATAATCCAGAGCTAAGGGACCTTGTAAATGCTGATGTAGCAAAGTTGTACTACCCATAAAAACCAATGGAAATTCTTACCTAAAACACAAAAATACTAATGAACTTTAATATTACTGTGATTTAATTTTTATTCTCTACAAGTAAAGTTGGTATCCTTAGCAATTGTTAGCATTGGAACTACCTCTATCACTTTTCTTGCTCCATCAAAATGTCCCATTTTCTTACTCTACTCAAATAAGAGCCATACATTGTAAACACGAGAAAAGATGAAAGTGAATTATAGAATATTGATAACTAACAAAACTCTTTTAAATACTTTATTATAGATTAATCCTTCTCAATGGGGAGATTTGTTGTCTATTTTTCAAGTTAAGGAAAAATCTAAACAAGCGAACACCTTATGGAAGATATTTATTGGTTAGGGATAAAGGCTTGGATTTGGTTCAAAGAATCTGAAAGGTAACATTGGTTTTTCTAGCTGAGATGGCATTTTGTGTTTGGTTGATTTCTGTGATTTTTCAGCAAGGCCTTATGTGCTCCATGCCAATATTAATTAGGTTGACGATAAGAAAATTGACATCTCTAAGAGGTTTAAATCTATTTCAAAGAACAAGTTAGCTCGTTTTGATTAGGCTTTTTAAGAAAGGGTTTAACGATTTGGGTGCTATCAACAAAGCCAAGTAAGTGCTTCTATACAATTTTAGCATATTGGCTTCAAGCATTACATTTGCACTAAACCTTTATCTCCTAAGCTAGTAACTGGCATATGGGATACTTTCCCCTTTCTTTTTAATCACCTGTTAGAGTTTGAGCTAGTTCATAGGACTTTATCCATACTCCTTTTCCTTTAGGGTCCTAGCCAACTTTTAGAGCTTTGTCCCATGTTCAATTCATTTTTAGGGTTTTAGTCAGCTCATAAAGCACTATTTGGATTCAATCTCTTTTTAAGATTTTAGCGAGCTTATGAGGCACTTCTCTTCATCAATCTCTTTTTAGTATTTTAATAAACCCATAAGGAACTTCCCACCCAATGTCTCTTTAGCATTTTAACAAGCTCATAGGGCACTTCTCTCCACCGTTTCTTACTTAGGGTTACTAGTCCTCAAGAGATACTTTCTCTTAGGTTAGTGAGCTTAAAAGAGCACAATCGAGTTTTTTCAAATCGATTTTAATTTAGGATTGCTAGTCCCATAAAAATGCTTATGCTTAGGTTAGTGAGCTCAAAAGAGCACAATTGAGTTTTCTCAAATTGATTCCAGTTTAGGGATACTAGTCCCTCAGAGACACTCCTACCTACGTTAATGAGCTCAAAGGAGTATGATCGGGTTTTCTCAAATTGATTCCATTTTAGAGTTATTAATTCCCTAGAGACACTCCTGTCTAGGTTAGTCAACTCAAAGTAACACAACCAAGTTTTCTAAATCGATTCAAATTTAAGGTTACTAGTCCTATAAAGACGCTCCCACCCAAGTTAGTAAGCTTGAATGAGTATGATTAGGTTTTTCAAATCAATTCTCATTTAAGGTTGCTAATCCCCTAAAGACACTTTTACCTTAGTTAGTCAACTTAAATGAACACTTCTAGGTTTTCTAAATTGATTCCCATTTAGGGTTATCAATCCCCTAGCGACGTTCCCACCTAAGTTAACCAGCTTAGAAGAACATGACCAAACTTCAAACCAATTTTTCTAGCCAACTCTTAGGGTGCTAAACCCTTCTAAAACTCACTCTAATATCTCAATCAGCTCTTAGGGCATCATCTCTCTTTTACATCTTCCACCATTCACTAAATCCCTATATGGATCAAACCTAGAACAACTAGTTAGTTACAACACCTCTTAGGGTAAATCCATCCCTAATACAAAAATAGTCTCTTTTAATATTTGTGACAAAGTTTTACTCAAACTTTATTACAAAAAAGCTAACTATAGACACCGCATTTATGCCCTCCTATAGATTTTTTTTAAAATAGGGAAAAAGGGTTCCAATTAAAAAATATATAAAAAAAATTAGAAAATACAGAAAACATCAAAAAATTTTTAAAAATTACAAAAGTTTAGATTTTTTAGGTATTAAGATGTTTTTAATGTCGTCAAGTTAAGTGAGTCATTAGTGGGTCAAAATTCACACACATAATTTAATGGTTCCGAGTCATTTTAGAGCTTTTGAATGAAATCGTTAAAAATCATTTGTTTTAAGGTTGGTCAATTTTAAATTAGTGTAGTGTGTTCTTATTTGTTTATTTATGATTCATTTATTTACTTTATATATTTTTTATTACTATTAATTAAAAATAATAATAAGGGTATTGAGTTGGACCAAGTTTAAACCTAGTCTACATGTTTGAAATTACAGCCAAAAAGCCCTGATTTGTTTTCTTAGCCTACAAGCATCTAGGTAATTGCTTACTTTTTTATTTTTCCTTAAGCACTTATGGCATACACGTTAGGATGGGCACATGTTCATGTGCGCTGTACATGACCATGCCCTATCTCTCGCCTAATTCTCCTCCTTTCCCTAACAATTTTCTAGTTTCATTTCCTCTTGATGTGTAGCATGGCACCTTGTGTTCGAGATCATTTTCAATTCGATTTCCACATGAATCCACCCAATTTAATGGTGGAGTCATATGCTAGACATAACCTCCTTTACTCTAAGACTCAAATCTTATACAAATTCATCCATTTCCCTATTAAAATCAAATAAAAAAATTAGATAAAACTTGAAATCTGGGATGATAACTTACACTTCATTTTTCCAATCTAAGCAAATTGAGAAAGGATTAAAGCTTCCTTTGATCATTTTCAACAAAAGAAAAGATCAAGAATTCATTTTTAATACTCATTTCACTTGAATCGTGGTCCAATTGAAAATAAAGTTCCTTAAACCCATTAATAAGTGGATTACGAAATTACTCTGATCTTTGACTTACTAAGTGAAATCGAGCCTTGAATTTGTATAAATAGGGGTTTTCTCTTCGTTTCTAAAACACACAATCATTGAAATCAACTCAAGAACATGCACACTACACTCCCTCTCTCTCTAATGTGAATCCTCTCTCATTCTCTCTATAAATGGCACCTTCTATGGTGGTTTTAGACAAAAACCACCACTACCACTATCCACTTTCCCATCCTCAAAAACATATAATCCCACTCACCTTTAAAGCTCCAATCACCACCGCTTATAGTGCGTATAGTCACCCACCACCATCACCACTCTCCGAATCACCTCCGCTAGTTGTGGCATCAAGCTAACCCCACCACACCCCTTAAATTCCTACAAAATCCTCACAAATCCTCTATCACCCATTCGTTTTAGTGTCTTGAGCCACCAAGATTGAGCCTCATTCACACTTATTGCATCATTTGACCCACAACCCACAAGCCGACTTGGATTTAACTTGCGTTCGCACTAACCCACATGTTGTTGTTCAAGTTTGGCTTTCTCCTTATGTTTTTTATGTGTTTTTTTTTTATTTGGTTTCAATTTTTTGTTTTAATTTATTTATTGTAAATTTTAAAAAATAAAAAACAAAAATTTTCGAAAAGAAAGAAAAAAGAAGGAAAAAAAAAGTATAAGGAAGCTTAGTTTATTTTTTTTTTTATTTCCTTAATTAATACATAAACAAAAAAAAATAATAATAACAAAAATAAATAATAAATAATTAAAAATAAAATAATCAAAAATAAAAAAAAAGTGAATAACATTTTGCCACTAAGAAGATTCTATTTTTCAAAAAAAAAAATCAACTTTTTCAAAATTAGGACCTTTTTAAAAATTTCAAAAATAAAAACAAATCAATTTAAGGCCCTCTAGAATTTTTCTTAAATAAACTTGAACTGAATTAAAACATAAACTCGACTAGTTTAAAAAAATTAAAATAAACCAACACACTTAAAAGTTTTCAAAAAATTAACTATGGAAATCCGATCCCAAATAGTAGATACATAAGTACTCATATATATGGAGTAATTTAAAATATGAAAAAAATAAATAAATGTTTTCCCCCTTTAGATATATATATTTTTTTTCAATAGATGTTATTTCATTATTTACTTATGAAATAGATAAATTCCTTAAAGGGTATTTTGAAAAATAGATTTAAATTCAAAAGATTGAAAATGGTACTTATTAAGGGTTTTATAAAGTTAGCCCCTAGACTCAAATATTTGGTTTTCAAAACCATTTTTAAAAATTAATTTTATTGAAAGACTGCTAGTTAAGTTATAACCAATAATCAACTCAATTGATTATAACTTAACTTTTTTTCTTAACTTTGAATAATTTTTCATAAAGAAAAATAAAAATTTTCTTAACTCTTAGTTAAAAACTAATATTAAACGAGTTAAGGTTTAATACTAATTGAATTAAAGAGAAAAAATAAAAACAAAAAAAAATTTCAGGTTTGATAGCATAAAATATAAGTAACTATAAATATATAATATTTCACAATCCATTAAAACCGTAAAAAATTGGTATACTTTACCAAACAATAAGGCAAGGTAAATCAATTTTATACATGTTAACAATTACTAAATGATACCAAACTTTGACATATAAATACTTCCTACATAATTATAATGCCCTAAAACTTACGAATATCACAGCTCGCCATGTGTCTTTACTATTCAAGAATGCGTTAAGCCTTTAAAACTAACTATATTTTCCAAAATCACTTTTAGCGATCGCTTATTAAGTACAAAACTATAATTCTCCAAATGCATTAATTCATGTGACTTACAAGCAAGTCATTTTAATCATAAATATATTAAATAATTAGATCATAATTTTTTACAACATATGGAATTAACTACCTCTCCTTTCCAACTAGATAATAGCAATTTCTATATTTGTAAATTTTATCAAATTGACCTATAGATGTAAAAGCAGAAGAATAAGTCGAAACCTAATATAGGTGCATAAATATACATGGATGCCAAGCCTAAAACATTTACATGCATAAAATGTAATTATAACATAATATAAGTATACAATAATTTGATTATCTTTAATTTATGCCAACAATCAACAAAAGAGGTACTCATAATCATGTCATATATGATTTTTGTTCACATATATAGATAGATATAATATAAATATTTTTTGAAGTCATTTACGCCTAGAATCCAAAGTTCAAAAACTTAATGCTCTAACTATGTCATCCTATATACAAGTTTACTAAGGAATCTTTACATATAATCAGTAATTGCTCATCTAGAGATCTGCTACTACGAGCCTCTAGAGTAAGTAGGTTAAGCACAACCAATAGTCAAGGTCAATTAGGTTGTATATGAATTAGTCCAATTACATTTTAAGTCTTAACAATTACAAGAAATAATCAAGTACCATGTACTTGAGATCACTTCACAATAATTAACAAAAACTTAAAACTTACAAATCCCATATGAAATAGCGTAGACCGTATAGCATAGGCTACTCAATAAGGAATTTGATAACTGGTACAAATTTATTTGAAATTGAGAACAAACATATACATTAATTCTCAGATACTCGATAATTAAGTTCTACTTAAAAGTATAATTATCAAAATCATGATTTTACTTATACGACTTTACGAATTTACGATTTTAAGAAGCCATTTCGAGTTAATTCGTATATAAACTGTTTTTATATAAAAAATTACGTTTTTAACTAAGTTTACATGCAAAATCGATATAAATATATATTTTTTATCGAGTTTACCAATTTTACATATTTAAGTTAAATGAGCTAAAAAATAAAAAAATATATAATTAAGCTTTTATAAGCTATCAACTATTAGGGAATTATATCTTCCTTATCCTATTTTATTTTTTTCCTCTTTTTATCTCTCTTAATTTCTTATTTTATATTAATACATTCCAATTAGGTTTCAACTCTAATAGCAAATATTATAAAAAAAAAAAACTATACAATTTAGTTTATATCATTAACAATTCGAAACAAGTTGAAATATTCGATTCTCTTTAGTTCATTGTTTTTCTTTTCCAAAAGAAAATAATGAAAAAAATTTAGTTTCAACTTTGTTTGTTCTTCTTTTATATATGTTTAATTATACATTATTAAGACTTTTTATGAAAAAATAACTTAATTTTTTTATTTCTTTATTTTTATCATGTATTTTAAGTTTTAAACAACTATTATAAGTATTTCCATAGTTTTTTTGAAACTATTTTATATTATTTGTAGGAACTTACGTTTTTACGTTTAAATTTTATGTTCCAATTCTATTAACCCCCGATGATTCTACATAGAATCACGAGTTTGACAACCTTATCTAAAAGTTACTTGTGAACCTATTTATCTATTACTTATCAATTCAAATGTTCCGAATAAAATTACTCAAATTGATTCATTAGTCAAAGATAGGAAATGGAAATAATATAAATATATAATACAATACGGAAAAAAGTTAACATATTTAGATATAATACTATTTAATTACTCATATCGTAAAGATATAATATATAAAATGAAAATATAAGGTAAACATATAATGAATGTACAAAAATAGATAACTTACTAATCAATATAATAAAAAGAATACATATTTTATCAAACAATACTAGAATGCATAGAAATATGTAAATAAAGACATTAATAAATGGAAACCAACTGACATACTATACAATTAATATTATATACTATATGATTATAGTAACAATTGTAATAGAAATAATTAAATAATGCCATCAATAATAATTCTAAGGCATAATCATAAGAGAATGAAATTATCGTAAGCCAAATTGATAATTGAAATCGTATATATATAATACAAGTATTGATGTAATTCTACATCCAATAAAAAATAGTAACCCAACTCCATATATAACAAAAAAATAACAACCCAACTCTATATTTACACACACACACACACACACACACATATATATATATATATATATACAATAATTTAATATGTGACAATTTATAATAGCAACTTTTATATAAAATAATAATATAATATAACAAATAAATCAATTCATAATAAAAACCTCTTTACTAGCAAAATAATTACTTTTTACAATAATAGAGAAAAATACAAAAAATATGATACATATACAATACTGAAAAAGTAACTAAGTTGACTCGTAGAATATATCTAAGACACAAGTGTTGATAAATATGAAATCATCATCAAATAGTAGAAATACTAAAAAACAAATAAATTAGAAGTTGGACTTTGTTTTACAATACCTAAAATAATTAGTAATAAATAATTTCTATGGAATAAGCTCGAAATGCGTAGAATTATAATGACTAAAAATTGTCTAAAGAAATGAAATGAACTTATGAGAAATTCAAGTAAGAATTGAGGTGAGGTTAAGTTGAGATTAAGACAATGAGAGGAAGAGAAGTGAGATGAGGGTAGGGTTTAGGAGAATAGATGGCAAAATTGAGATAGGAAATAAAGGTTGGGATAAGGTCTAGTGATCAAAAGTCAGTTTGGGTAAAAGGAGAAAAGAGATTGGGAGAGTGAATTGGAAGTATAGATAGTAGGGTCCAAAGGTTAGAGAGAAAGAGTAAGATAAGAGAAAGATTGAGAGAGTGAGGGGAGGATAAAAATGGGTGATAAAGAGCTAACATGATGGAGGGATTAAGAATTAATAGGGGTAAGGGTCCAATTGAAGAATTAAATGACAAGAGAGAGAGAAAACTTTGGTGAGAGAGATGAGAAAAAGAAATGAGTTGAGAGAGACAAGAAAGGAAAGATTATAGTGGGGAAAAATTTAAGGTTGGGTTTAGAATATTCTATAATTTAAAGTGTATGTCTAAAGAAATTGGAAAAAAATAAAATAATTATAATAAAAAATAAAAGAATAAATAATATTACAAAAATAGAATAAGGATTTAAATATAGAAAGATATAATGTAATAATAAAATATATATTTTATTTGTAAAATAATATTATCCCATTTTACACTTACATAATAATGAGTCATTGAAAAATATTATTGAAGTCTTAATTTAAATATCTATTTTATAAGATAAAATTTAAAATAAGCTTAAAATTAAACTAAAATTTATGAATTGAAACTTTCCTTTACCAAGATGCGTTTTCTATTGATATGATTTATATAAATTTTATTACTTAATTATTATTTTTAGTTTGATGAGAGTGTTTCATAGTGTTTCTATACTAGTATACATTTTTCAAGTATCTCTAACTCTCTCTTACATATCTTAGATTTACATTCTACACTCGAATCTTATCTTAATCCTAACCTTACCTTAAACTTACCTATAAAACAAACTATTGAGAAATAAGTTATACGAGTTTAGTGAAATATCCCTCGTACTATACTGACAATCAAGTTATTAAATAATTAATTAACAAACAAATTAATGCATGAATAAATAGTATACAATCAATCAAGTGTTACATATAACTTTAGATATAATGCCCTCCAAAGTAAGGGTTAGAGATTTATCAACACTAATCACAATTGAGTTCTAGTATATAGGTCTTTTAACCATATATTAAAATTTCGTATTTCATAAGTATATTTCTATTTCCAAAAATTCAACAATTCACTAATTTCACTAATTCCTAGGCTTAGCAATGAGGTGACCCTAATAATTTACACTAACACTCTTCAGCAAAGATCTCTAAATGCGATTCTCAATCTCTTATGGTTAGCATCTCCTGACAAGAAGTAAGCCCACAAGCCAAAGGTGTGGTCATATCGTTCTAGTATATCGTACTAAAACACTTTAATTCAATATATAAAAAAAAAAACCCTTGCATGACCTTTTTTATTGCCACTTGAGGTGATGGCCGAAATAAGTAATATAATGCATAATTAAAGCATAATCCATTTAATTTAAAATAATCAAAATATAATTAAATCAAATTATTAGATGATTAACCATTATTAGCAAACCGTCCAAATCATGCAATAATCAATCATGTAACCGAATCTTCAATTGTTATATTTAATAATATTTTGCACAGCAATCAACTAATATCAAGCACATACCCATCCCGGACCATAAGCATCAATATATTACTATAAACAATTTAAGTACACTAACTATAAACACAAAACAAATATAGAATCATTGAAAATACTTATTTAAGCAAAATCGCTACTATAACATCTTAAAAGGGGACTTGATAATTTTACTTAAAATCTTCATATCATTTATGCACCTATGATATAAAAATTACCTTGAAAATCAAAGGTTGTAGATTCTAACCGGATAGTTTCTAAGGATACTTATATATTCTACATACATTTGCTTAACTATATAAATATATATATATATATATAAATTTATGAGTGATTCAACAATCTACAGTCACTAAAACCGTAGAAAGTCGAAATCACCTTCCAAAAAATAAGAAAGAGTATCTAAATTTTGACAATCAGAAAGCTACTAAATACATTAAAAGTTTAATCTGACTATGCTATTTGATCTCTTAAACTTATGATCTACTTTTTTAACTTGATAGAGTACTTTACACTCAAATCCTAACTCAACCCTAGCTTTACAAGACCTACAAAAGAAACCAATGGAAGGTAAGCTACATGTAGATTAGTGAATAATCTTCCTCCCTTACTATCAGATAATAACAAGTTATTTATCAAACATTTAAATATATGTACAAGCATATACAATACAAATAATGTATACATTCGACCAATAACTACATACAGTACAATTTTATACCTACCATTAGCCCAATTAGGAAGTATTTAGACACGTTAGGACTTAAGTATCCGTGTCCAATACGAGTTCTCTTAGCAATATAAGCACTCTTAATAGTAGATATTGCTTAGCCTCAAGCAGAAGGTGACACTCTCTAAAGCTAAGTAGATCCCAGAGACTGAGGTAAGAACATATCACATGAATATGATGTACAATAAACAATCACAACATATAATATCAATATGGATCTAACCATGCATGATCTCTTACTTTTCTACATAGTTCTAACGCCATTTAGCTTATGCTATAAAATACAATGTATGTCTAATTTAATTAAAAGCTAAATATTTATTAATCGAGCTTCATGAGTGGCTAAGCAAATATATTGCAAACACTTCAATACCCTAAGTTCTAATATAGCAAAGAAGAGTGTTCAAAATATTTTAAGATATTTTGCAAGTAAGAGTCGACTAAAGCAAGCACATATAAGTTCTCATATATCATAACAAGCACCACATTCAATTATTAGATATAATTAAATAATGCACTAACTACAAGCACATAACATATTAAAATAGGGAGCAATCTACTTATCCAGCCTTTAAGTTTAGTATTCTTAATAGTCCTCGATAGTCTCAAATTTAGTACCCCAAATCACCTGAGTAAAGTAATTTAAGTAAATAATACTTATCTTAATCTTAATCTACTCGTTAGCCTCATTATAATTTTTCTTATTTTTACTGATTTCATATTTTGGTCATTACTTTTTCATTTTAAATTAAAATTTTACGTTCTTATATTCAATTTTCATCATTTTCAACTATTCTTTCATTTAGCAAGGTAATTTTTGAGCTTTTAGGTCAGCAAGTTTTCGATTTGGATTTTATAAAATCATGGGCCCAAAAGGTGAATTTGGTCACTTTAGGGTTTAGCTTAGTTTTGGACTTTGGGCTTAGTTTTTAATCTTGAGCCTTATAATTAATATTTTAGGCTTCCTTTTAAGTATGTTAAGTAAACTTTTTCTACTCAATACTTTAAATTTTCATCTTAAGCCTTAGTATTACTCTAATGGATTTAAACAGACTTTTTTCTTAAGTTTAAGGTCCAACTTATTAAGGGGCATATAATGAGTGTCATGGATGGGTTTTAGGATTTAATAAGCCTCTTGAATAACTTATTTTAGGCCTTTTAATATAATATTCAAATCTAGTTATCCTTTTTATTTGGGTCTTAAACTTGAGTTTTTGGGCTTTTAAAGCCTAACTTATATTTTAAGTCCTTAGGTTTAAACTTACTTGTCTTTTTGGACTTAATCTCAACTTTAACCCTAAGTTTAGTCCACTTTACCTAACTTTACAGATTTGGTCATAATGATTAAGATGGCCATTAATACCATTTTTAAGTCTTTAATCACTAATTAAGTTAGTTTAAGGCCATAGCTTATTATTAACTTACTTAACTTGATTAATCAAGTCTTAAACTATACTTAACACAAAATAATCATGTTATTATACTAATAGATGAAAATTTACAAATTTGAAACTTTCATAAAAGTAACAATCACATAGGATTCTTCTCGGCTTTCGTTCAACTTATTCTATCTAACACTTATTCTAGTGTATTTCGTGTTCTAATCATATTTCTTCTTATTTTAAGTTAATAATATTACATAAAATAATGAAACCAAGATGAATATTCACTAAGAAATTGGCAGCATACATTGTACATAGAGTTTTATGGAGTTTTATCAATTTATTTTCAAGTTATTTACATAAAACTATTTCCTGCACTTCTAGAATATAAATAACAAACTATCTAAAGACAAGATTGAAGTTATAATTATAAGGCTCTAAAATGATATATATATATATATATAATTATAACATATTTATATAGTATTTCTAATCTTAAACTGATTTGCATAAGTTTTAACTTTTTTACTCAAAAAAGAAGTCAAAACATGCTCCTTTAGAAGATAAGGTTTGTTAGTAGGAAAACAAAGTGTGTATGTAACATTTTAGTGGCGATGGCTTGTAATTTGGTGCCTTGTGGCAATGGAAAATGAAAAAGATGAAAAGGGCACTGATGTGCACAGAGAAATTCAATAACTTCTTTTGTTTTCTTCCCTTTTCCATTTGGTTTTTGTTTAAGTTTCTTAAAGATATTTCCCAGGGCTTTCTAAAAGTGAATAATGGTGTCAAATAAGGGTTTTAAAGGAGCGAAATGGTTGATATTGAAGTTAGATTAAAAGAGACAAGAGATGGTTATTTTAGAATAAGAGTACATGGTCTGCTCTTGATACTATTATACCTTATTTGCTTTTTGCCAAATAAAGAAAGATTTTGTCCCTATAAAGATAAATATCATTTAATTCCCAATTAATCATTTATCTTTTGTTCTTAAGCTAATTAATCGCTTAATTAAGCAATTTAGGCCTAATTAGGATATAACTAGAATCTTACCATATTTTATCATTTTAATTAAGTTCATTAACCTATATTAGTTTGTTTGTTATAGTCCTTCATTATTCAAGACCGATTAGGGTTTTCAACCCATGTACGAGGCTGGCAATTTAGGGTTTCTTAGCAATTAGAGAAATTATTTGTGATTAGCGAATAGTTTATGAATATACTTAGTATTATTAATTGAATTAAGGTTTTATACTTCCAATTAAGGTTTTACTTAATCTATTGATAATTTTCCAATTATTTTATAGTTTCCCACATATTAAGGGTTTTAAGGTTTCATCTGAACAATTAAGGTTTTAAAGTTTTACTCTGTAGAGTTTTTCGACTTATTACTTAAGGTTGGTGACTTATTATTTAAGGTTGAGTCATTTAATTTATGGATTCTATTATTATATCATTCATTATTATATTTTGATCAATTATAGGGATTACTTATAAATTCCTGTATCTGCCTCCAAATTTAGATTCGAAAGTTTACGAGGTTCATAGTCTACCCAAGCATAATGTTGCCATACTTAAGGAGATATTTTCATATAATTACTTTGATTTTATATGATTAATAATTCTTAATTTGTAGTTAATTATAATATAAAACATGATTAACAAATTAAAGTTTAATTAAGTTTCTTAATCTTAATTACTAATACACTTGGCACAAATTAAGTGCATTTTAGAGCTTAATGTATCAAATTAAGTTGTTTAAGCTCATTAAATAATATTGTCTAATTAGTTTGAGAAATTAAGATAATTACTGCTGTTCGAGTATGTCTTAGAAGATAGATTAGGGTTTAGGACAATTAAGTGATTACTCTCCGATTAATAAATAGTTTTATTATTTAATTATAGTATAATGGTTGGTTTAGGGTTTTCAACTATAGATTAGGGTCTGATAATTTAAAGGCTCATATGTATTGGGGTCAATTAGGATTTTAATATTTAAAGGTTCATTTTAGGACTATATAGTATTCGTTTTAAGAGTTTGAATTCATTATAAGAGTTATCTAGACTAATATTCATTTTTGGTTCAATTTGCCTTTTATCAGTTTTAGAGAGCTCTTATGGGCTTCGACTATTAATCTTTTTCCTATTAATGTTTAGGATCAATTTCTTTAGATTTAATTGACCTTGAGAGTTAAATTAGTTATTGATATTTGTTTATAGGATTTGAAGGATTTAAGTATAAAGATCAAACTAAAGCTAAGATTACCATTTCCAGTTTTAAAAGTTTATATTAGAGTTTTTTAATATTACCTATTAGGTTTAAGGTTAGTAATCTTACTAACACTAAGGATATCTTTTGAAAAAAGATATTAACTTCCAACCCTTATTCTAAGAAATTTGCGAGGTTTACAACTCTAAGTCATAATACTTTATGGATAGCTTGCTTTTTAAATCTTATCACCTGATAAGTAAAATAATAAGTTCTTAGCTGTAGTGCTAAATTACCTCATTGCTAACTATTCTACTTAAACTTCTCAATTTCACCTAAATCTTAATTCATGTCTAACTCATTTCATTTTCAGTTCAATTCTTTTTTTTTTTTCTTTTTTGAATGTGCTTTTCAATTGGTGAGATCCAAATTAATCGATTAGCTTAACCTAAGTATTATCAATTGACGATAACTCTAAAATCAACTTATGATAGCTTATTGTTCTTTGTTAAATGATTAGATATTTCTATGATGAAGTGTTCCAATAATACTAGGTTTACCATATTATCAAGTATATATCAAAGGTTGGTAATTAGCATAATCTAGATACCCACATAGGCTATGTTATGGTGATCAGTTCTGATAAATATTATTTAAACTGGTTTAAATAAAATAAAAATCAATACATTCCCATATTACCTAATCTTACTTAGTGACTTTATAGAATATAAAGTATTATTTTTTCTTATATACCAAATAGATCCATAATTGGCAATTATATATGCTAAATTATAATATTGTTCATCAATATGGTTAACCGTAAATTTTGATTTCTTCTATCAAAAGGGAGATTTCTCATTCCGCTACATGTTTTTGTTGTATAGTCATCATAACTAGCAAAACTTAAAAAAGACATATTTAAGTCATAATTCAATTACTAAAATTACGGCTTAATACATTTACAATACATGAGTATAAATCACTAATATCGTATTAAGATGATAACATGTAAATATAATTATTTCTAATATAAATAAGTGAAGCAAATCTTGTAGATCCAATAATATGTAACAAAACAAGCATGTCCATGTCTATATACACACATATATAATTCTTATGATTATAAATGTGAATACTAATAATATTATTATTATTATCATTATAGATGTGTTTACACACACATATATATATATGGCAATATATCTTCTGCATGAGGATTAAGTGCATAAATATTATCCTCATTACACGTGGAAACATGTCTTCTTTTCTTTTTTTTTCTTTTCTTTTGTTTTTTTTATTCTTTATTATTATTATTATAATGCACATAGATATATTTAAAAAGATACATATATACATTTACGTATATAAATTTATAACTATGTCGTATCCAATTTGACTTAATAACCCTTTTGATAAAATAACCTAATAACCTCAATTAAGTTTACATAGTATTTAAATTTCAAAAACAAGGATAAAATAGCCTGAATAATTGACAGTATTATCAAAGTTGTAATAACAAAAACGGGTCATCATCATCTCCTTCAAAAATTGACAAATAAGAACAATGGCAATCAAAACAACTTCAACCAGCATTTAATCATGATATTATATATGTATATGTAAACAAACATATATACATCGATATATGTATATATTAATGTAGTTCAAGTCAAGCTATATTTAATATACAAATATTAGTATATAATAATTGATTTACGTAGCAGTATCAATTATTAGGAGCATTGCTAACCAAAAGTAAGAACAAAGTTCATCATTAAAATTACCGTATAATATTATATTACCATTTGAAAAGTCAAATCATAGCACAAATATGTAGTCTCCATGTTAAATAATATCTTTAGTCATCCCTTTCCTATAATATTGATAATGTTGTGATACTATGGATATACGTAACATGGAAACTGGAACGGAGAGAACATTAAGCAGTAGGTCGTCTTTAGCACAATGTAATCGGAAAATAGGAAAGAAAAAATAAACAAAGAAAACAAAATCTCCGATGACAAAACTATTTAGGATCAAAGAGTTGCCGCACAAATTAAAATCCTGACATAAGTGCTGAGTCAACTCGAAGAAATATGACAGTAACTCACCTCAGAAAGAAAGGCCAAGGTAGAATACACCTTAGTTGAGAACTCATTCGCAAGTCTATCGTCACCGACCTAACTTAGTCCGATGTGAAAAGTTGGAGTATGGAATAAAGTGGTGGATGTGAGCTCGGAGTGAAGTCACTATCATCGAAAACGGAAGAGCATCACTAAAGCGAACTCCCAAGGTGAGTCAGTTGGATCCTTCCTTTGCCAACTCCGATTGCATCTTCACCAGTCTATAGGAGCTCGGTCAGATAACAAGAAAAACGGAGTTACAAATGAAATGAGAATTAAAATAAAAAAAGAAAAAAGAAAAAGAAAAAAGGGAGGAATTTGAATAATATAGTAATTGGGATGACGAAATGTGGAACTGGACACATACAAACTGGTTTGCGGAGTCAAAGGATTTGGACGAAAAACTGAGCTTTGCCGGAAAGAACTTCGTCTTCTTTTTCAATGGGTCTAGCAGCTTGGTTTTTTCAAAAACAGGTGACGCTCCTACTATTTAGTCCCACCAAGAAGAACCCACCAACTACCCTATGTTTGGTCCTTCCATTTAAGATGAGATGGTGTCTTGGTGGGGTGACGACGAAGCATGTAGCTTGTGTGAAGAGGGAGTGAAATGAAAAATAAAATAAGAGTGGTGTGTGGACGTGGCATACATAGACGAGAGAGAGAAAAAGGTAGGAGAGTTTTATTGGAAAACAAAAATGTAAGTGGGGTCATCGCTTCATCCTGGAACAAAAAGGAAAATGTTCGAGTAGTTTTTGACTTGATATGTCCAGCTTGTAGAGGTGCTTGAATTGAGCACAAAGGGAAATGGGTTGCCAGGATGGTTTGGGGAAAGAGAGAAGATATTGTCTTTTTGTGTTGCATTTAGTCAAAGTCTAGCTAAGGTATGAAATTGGGTTGTGGGTGCCGGTTCTAAAGGGGGTTTTAGTGGATTTCATCTGCTTCCTTGTCTTGTCGAGACAACCAGTTAAACATAGGGATGATTAAGTAGGGTTTAGGTACCTATTAGTAGGGTTTAGGATTGGATGGGATGTTGATCGAGAAGATTGATTGGATTTTGAGCGAACGGATACATATGAATATCCTATAGTATAACATAATATAATATTTTATAATATATGTATCACATGATATATAGAAAGATGGAAGAAATTATTTAATATATATATATATATTGGTTGCATCATTTTAATATATATTTTAATTCACTTAATTTGGTTAATTATTATAATTTAAAATTATTTTTAATTGTTTATTAATGATTTTGCATGATTTCATGTGATTTCGTATATTTAATGATAATTTTATTGAACTAAAATTTTATTAGTATTAGGATAAATTTTAAGGTCTTAAAATTTTAGAGTTTAGTAGTTAGAGTTTTTATTAAGTTTAGATTTAAATTTTTATAAGCATGTGTACATAAAATTTAAGTTTTTCATATGTGATTAGTGATTTCGAATCGTATAATAAAATTTTTTTATATTCATTTTAGGTTTTGAATTTAAAATTTAATCAATTTTAAATTTATGTAATTTTATTTACTTGAAAAACTATTTACATTACTCGAGCTCGATACTATATTTAAAAAGTTAAATTTACAAGATTTATATGCAATATACATAAACAACTACTTATAACCATAAATAATCATATATTCCAATTATACAAATCCCACTTACCTACTTGTGTTTCATTAAACAAGTGGGTTACTTAGTGATCATGTTTATATCAAATCTCTATGCAACATAGTAAAGTTGTAAGATTTTGTAAAGCTTATGAAATTATTATGGTTTATCTAATTGATTTTAATAGTTTATGTTGCTAGAGAATGTTCATGTCATTCAAATATAAATAACTTGGTATTTAAATTTACATATAAAAATTATCTCTATATGTCTTATAGTATATTTTAAGAAAAAAGTATACATATATATAGACCTAACAGATGAATGTACATATTAAAGTACACAAAGAGATTATATAGACCTATGTATATATATATAAATTTGTTAATATAATTCTAGCTATCTTCAATAAACATAGATTTGTAGGTGCATGTGCTCAAATCACCATGAAGTTTGCCTATTGGCAGTATTCAGAACGTTGATTCACTAATTCTAACATAATCTTTAAGGAATTTTTTCTAAATTTATTATTATAATTATTATCGTTATTATTATTTGCTAGAAGGAATCTTACTTAATTTGAAGGTGGGTTAGAGCCTTGCCTCACCTATTATAATTATTTTAAGTAGTATTTATTATTTGTATTTAATAGTTGCATAGTTGTTAGAATTTTATGGAGGTTATTAGTAACATATCAATAGGGATGAGCATGTCATCATGATTCATAGACATAGAATTATATATATACATATAGATAGAAAAACTATTAGACGTCTGTTCACATAGATATATGCTATGTGATAATATATATATATATATATATATATATATATATGTACACATATATACGTATATTACTTATTTTCAATTCTAGTGAAAATGGAGGCATTAAAATACTTAAATACCCTAAAGTAGTAAATGATTATTATTTTTAGTGGAAAACTCTAGAACACAAAGTTAGTTAAAATACTTATACCGAGTCTTAAAAATAAGCTAGTAAGCTTGATCACAATTTTAAGATCAATTTCTAATATTGTAATTTCTTCTTTCTTACTATTATTACATACATAGAAATCTCGCACCATCATTCTTCATTTGGAAGGTTAAGAGGAATCTATGATAAAGGTGATTATGATTTTAAGTTATCTTTCCTTATGTTTCAGGATTAATTCGCAAGGGTTTTAATTTCATTTTTTATGCTTGTTTGCAAATAACGTTGGACAGTAAAGAAAAAATAAATCAATTGTAGGTTGCCAAAAGAATTTCTTAGTCGTAGAGTAAAATTTTACTAAGGATTGGATTGACAAAAAATGCGACGATTTCAATATTTTTAATAACATAGTATACTAGCAAGTTATATCAAATTATTCTTGGTGAATTTATAGGGATCCTTCATTATGGTTGTCACTCTACATCACTTCCGTAATTAAATCCCATAAGTTTACGCAAGGTTTCCGATCGTAGAATTTAATTAACCCATAATATCCTACACTAAATGACGTTACAAATGTATTTCTTCCAAAACTACAAATGGCTAAATAAATTTTTATTGCAAAACTACATAATATGGTAATACAAATCTCACAATTTAATGCACTTACTCGACATTATCATGTACTCCAGTTCGTAAGACGTAAAGCTTCCTTTTTTTTTTTCTTCTTTTTCTCTTTTTTTTTTTCAAATTTTTTTTATTTTTTAAACTTTGGTTGCCCTCCGCTTTTATTCGCGAGCCCTTATCCTCTTCTATTATTATCTTTCTCTTTTTTTTTTTCTCTTCCACAGGTGTTTGAGATACAATGATTATACTCCTCTTGCTATCCAAACGACTAAGCCATGTGTTGCACAGGTTTCATAATTTTATTCTTTTTTCTTTGCTTAAAATAAGTTTTCTCATGATTATTACTAAAACCTAATATTGTAATATATAAGTAGGTTCTTTTGATGATTTGGACATATTCACATACATCATTTTATAAATTCATCTACGAATATCAATTATTAGGATTCTGCATGTGATCCGAAGTGATATTTCATATGATATGATTAAAATTATGAAGTTTTATTCTATAATAATCACATCCTAACAACATTTCAAGTGAAACTCTTATAATTGATATAGTGAGAGAATCTTTAATATTCATTTGATATATTAACTTTATCTTTAGTTTAAGTGTCATCACTGTATCGATTAAGGATGGCTTTATGTCTTCTAAATTATCCTTGGTATTTAGTTGTACACTTATGAATTTTACTATATAATAGTTCTTTTAACAATTAATAATTATAGTGTATCTATTGATACTTTTTTTTTTCTTTGAGTGCATACCCACCTATTAATCATGATTACACAAGTCATATAAACATACTACCACCACTAAATTACATCTTAAAGTTCTATGTTCAAGTTATAGATAGATGTTGATTTATAACTGTAAACTTATGTTTATAATTATAATAGTATTTTAATAATTCCATTATGAAAATAAAAACTTTTCTAATCTATTAACTTGGTGTGTAAGTTTTTCTAGTAATCAAAGAAATATTAGCTATTCTTTTGCTAGTATGTCGAAAATATGGAGCTTCACAATTATGGCTTAGGTGAGACAAACTAGATTAAGAGTCATCCCAAGATTGTTAAGACTGCGATTAAGAATTTAAGTGTTGAATTGGTTGATCTTGAACAACCCTCTAAAGATTTTAGCAGTATAAGAGGTGGCTCCTCAGCACATGGGGTTGGTAATGATATAAGAGAAAATTCTTTAGCATAGGATAATGGTAATGATGCAAGGGTAGACTCCTTGGTGTAAGACAGCAATGATGAGATGAGGGAAGATCCCTTTGAGCTAATCAACAAAGATGATGAAATGACTCTACAATACTATGATGTTTGTACTTAGTGAAGCTCTTACTTTACTTGGTAATCCATGCGACTCATCATTTGACATCCAATTAAAGCTTCTAGCGGATAATGTTGCAGGTGCATATGCCTTAAATTTTAAAATTGTTAACATGGAGTCTATTGCCACTAAATAGACTAAAGTGTAAAAGATGTTGAATTATATGAAGATGACGTAGAGAAGCTCAAGCTGTATTTAAAGTGATATGACACACCAATCGATCTTACTCGACCTATAACTCGTTGGACACGAGTCATTAGTTCAAACCTTAAGGTCACTCGTCACTATTTCGTATTAAAGGGAATAGATAAGAGTTGAGGATAAATAAGAACACTAGGGTTGCTCTTAAAAGGAAACTTATATTGATTCTGATAATGAAGTTAATGATCTTTGCGTACAAACAAATGGGGTTTATATATTAGTCTCATTAGGGTTACAAGCACATATGAAAAGATAGAAAGGTTAATTTACATTTTAGAATACATGAAATATACAAAAAGGGGTTAAAAAAAAAAACACGGCAACAGAGGTGTCAAAGGGTGCTCTAGTGCGGCTACTCTAATGCCTAAGTCAGCCTTCTTGTGATGAAGTAAAATTATTTAATGATTATGAGAGTGAGAAAATGGAAAAGAGGTCCTTTACTTGGGAGTCTTGCTTAATATTTATAGTGAATTAATAGAAATTGTACTTGGATTGGATTATTGGATTGAGTTTAAGTATTGAGTTGAGTAATATAAATCTACATAATAATTATCGAAAAATGCCTATTAACACTTGCCCCCCACTCTCTTTAGTGACAAAGTTGGAAAAGAGAGTATTTAGGGATGTTGATTTGGTGAGATTTCTAGAAAAATTTGTAATCCCAACCTTAAGAGGTTAGAGTGCTTGAAGAGGCAGAAGCTTAAAGAGGTAAAAAGTAGGAGTAATTGAAGCACCCAAAGTGGCGAGGGCCTAAAGAGGTAAATGTGCTTGAAGAGGTGAAAGCCTGAAAAAGTTGAAGCGCCTAAAGAGGTGAAAGTGCCTGAAGAGGTGAAAGTACCTGAAGAGGCTGGAGCTCTTGAAGAGGTAAGAGTATCTAAAGAGGCGAAGCCCTAAAGAGGTTGGAGAACTTGAAGATGATCGAGCGCCTAAAAAGGTAAGAGCCTAAAAGGGCTGGAGCGCTTGAAGTGATGAGGACCTAAAGAGTTGAAGGCCCAAGAGGTTGGAGAGCTTGAAGAGGCCAAAGCACCTGAAAAGGCTAGGGCCTAAAAAGGCAAGAGTACTTGAAGAGTTAAGGGCCTAAAGAGGCCAATATGACCAAAAAGGCCAATATGACCAAAAAGGCTAGGGAAGCATGCAGGCCTTCCAAGCAAGGTATAACTTGTACTAAATAGAGCATTAAGATTTATACTAGCTCATTGTCCATAATTTGTTAGATTTAAAGCTGTGAAGGTGTATTCTGTTAGTAGATTATGTTTATGTAGGGTTAGAATAACGTTTACTTAGCCTCAATTTATTTTTAAGTTATCACACTCATGTCAATAGAGAGTTGAATGAACTCGATAAGAGTTAAATAAAACTGCTACAAATGCCTAAATATAAATTGGTGTAAGAACCAAGAATTAAGTGTGGATATCAATAATATCACAGTACAACGCATAACATTAGATATACACTTTAAAGGGTAAATAATCAACTAGTGCATCTGTTCTTTGTTTGGGAATGAGCAACTAAATTGATACATTATCTATGAATAGTTTTTAAATATGATTATCAAGTTAGGCTATGTGATTTACTAGCATTTCATGTAGCACGAGATACATCCCAAGAAGCGACTTGGTTCGGTGGTTGGCAACTTGTTCTGGTACTAGAGGACCATTAGGTCCCAAGTTCGAATCCCAACAGCTTTAAGTGCTTGGATTTTAGAAGGGTATAATTCGGAGCTAATAACAATGTTCGTCGAGCTTAGACATTACGCTAGAGCTTCCTCGTGTAAAGACAGGATCCTCCACGTGTAACCCAACAAAAGTACAGCTTAATGAGATTCATTCAAATCAGGTTGGCCTGAATATATATAATCCATCATAGTTGACACGAATTGTATGGATTAACTCGGATGTTTTGGACTTTCTCGGCACAGAAAGGTTCATAGCTCTGTTGTGTGAAGAGCTTGGTGTTGGTCCCTTAAGCACTCCTCGAAGACTCGGCATGGAGATTGGATACTTGATGACTTAGAAACACGCAGTTCTCGGCTACTATTGAAGCCATTCGGCAACAAATGTCTCTTGGCAGCAATGCCACTTAGCGACAAAATGTAACTCAGCAACAATGTTTCTCGGCCATTACCATTGGTCAGTAGCACTTACTTGGCTAACTGAATATATGGCTCGATGCTTATAGCTACTGTATCGTCATAATTGCTCAGAGAAGCTAAGCAAGGATAGAGTTGCCACGTTTGGCAAGTTGAGCTACTCGGGGCATAGAGGGCACTACTAAAGGAGTTTGGCTTCTCGGCACAAGGAGGATGCAGAGTTGCTCTTAAATATGCCAAAAGTACTTGGCATAGTGTTGATGCGTAAAAAGCTCAGATTTAACTTTGTCATCGAGAGATGGTCGAGACTCTACAAAGCGAGTATGCTTGATAACCAGCTGAGGTAGCTTTTCCTCGGCACACTTGAGTTATTCAGCACAGTTCTAGTTGCCCAGCAAATGCAATAAACGGAGTGACGATCAACGTAACATGGTGCGGCATATAGGTCAACGAACATCTTAAGTCGACACGGTGTCAGCAGTACTTCCTCGCTAAAGATGTGCTTGGCAATTCGACTCATTTATGGGGCGTAAGGCATTGACTATTGAAATTTGGGCTTGCAGTCATTTCTTGTGCTTAGTAAAATAACTTTGACTAGCAGAGCAAAGTCCTAGGTATTATTGCCCCGTAAAGGGCTCGGCTTAGTGCGCAGCTATTGTGGAGCCACAACTATCACATGAAGAAGCCGCTTGGTCTTTGAAGAAGTTTTGCTTAGTTCCGCGATTGCTCGATAGGCGGACTACTTGAACTTTAAGTGAATTAACCCAACAACATATCAGCAACTTAGAAAAGAAGAATAGTTTAGTTCTGCACTTTAACTCAGCAATATAGCTTTGATCATGGAAGCCTGAAACGCATGGTTTGGGAACTTAACTTGGCAAAGGCTTCTTGGCCACGGATTGCCGTATGCTTTAATAAGTCAAAAACTTAACTCAGTAACTGTAGCTATTCTTAAGAATGGAGTTCGGCACTTACTATTATGGATCAACATGGAATTCATCTACTAGAACATGGACCTTCAGTCGAGTGAATAGCTTGGGTAAACTTGTCTGCCGTGGTGCTTGGCGACCTTATGTAACTCGGACAATCTTGTCGCGAGTGCTCAAAGACCATATCATAAGTGATTAAGTCAAAAACCTTGCTGTCACATTCAATGCATCACCTTACAAGCTCCTTTTGAATTTTAGCTTTAGGCTTTTGAATTTCGACTTCAAACACTTCTTAACCTTATTACTACACAAGTTTAGAACTTAGAGAATCCATAATACAGCTAGATTCTCCAAAACATGGATGTAGCAAGGTGGTTAACTAAGGTAGTTTTCAATTTTTATGGTATAAGCAGATGTTGGGAAACACAACAACCACTTGCTCAAAGAATCCAATGATTCTCATCAAACATTAATTGACATATGAATATGGAGAATATAAAAATTGATGCTAAAGAGAAAAGGTGAGTTTGGAAAGTTTCACCTAAAAGAGCCGAAATCCCATGACATATCAAATGTGAATAAGTTCATCCTCCGAAAGAACATCCCGTTGGGAGATTTTCAAAATAACATCAAGAATTGTGGCAATAATTACACATTCCCACAAACAGTACCAATTGTTGATAAGTAATTCTTGTTTCAGTGTGCAAATATCTACAAGACAAAAACACTACTACAGGGGCAATGAAGGGTACTTTAGTGTGGCCACTCTAATGCCTAAGTCAACCCTCTTGTAATAAGAGTAAAATTGTTTAATGATTATGAGAGTGAGAGAATGGAAAAGAGGGTCCTTTACCTGGGATTTTTACTTGGTATTTATAGTAAGTTAATGAAAATTATACTTAGACTGGATTATTAGACTAAGTTTAAGTATTAGACCACTTAATATAAGCCTACATAATAATTATTGAAAAATGCCCATCAACAGTTGGCATTTAAGTATGATACAATTTGGACAAAGTTAAGGAAATGAATCTATAGTCAAAGCTAACTTAATTTGGTTCAAGCTAAGGCTCAGTTAATCTAAGATGCCCAGATCCCCTTTAGGTTAGATATCTCGCAGCTCAACATGGATTGGGGTTAGATGCTAGTCAGCTTGGATATATGTTTGAGGTTATTTAGCTTAGATGCTATTTAGGTCATGGCACGGTTGCTCAATAGGTTAGCTTTTATGCTTAGTAGGTTGGCACATCTACTCGACATCTTCAGTAACTATGCTAGTGTACATGAGAGCTCGGTACTCAAGTTGACAGTAAAGTGAAACATGAAAGTCAAAATAGGAATCTTTGTCCTAGATAGGGCTTCAAGTTAGTAATCTTTGCATGAGTCCTTAGAGTTCTCTAGCTCAGCTACGTGTGATTGGCTTGGGGAGTTGATTCCTATCACTTTTTAACCATAACTTGCACTATCGCCCTATAAGGCACTAATGTAGGATCTTTTAACCCAAATTCATTGGTAGCTTACTTGATAATTAGATTTGAATCACCTTGAGTGCATAGATGGCGTACCTTAATCTCTTGTGCAAATATCAATTCAAGTAACAAAGCCTTATATTTAGCTTCATTGTTAGTACAATGAAAGTCAAATTTAAATGTCAATGGAATCTCTTGCCCTATGGGTGAGGTTAGCACAATTCCAGCTCCCTATCTTTTGTTTCCTATAAAGTTGTCAAACTAAAGTTTCCATTGAGCACCTATGTCAATCATCAAGGAATCTTCGTGATATTATGGTGGTACGGCATCCATAATTTAAGCTTCTTGTTCGTTTGGAAAACATACTAATAGATTAGCTAAAGCTTGAGATTTGATGGACTTTGGAGACTATATTAGGATGTCAAATACTTTAAGTAAGGATAACCACTTGGCAATTCATCTAAATAAGGTTGGTTGTGAAGTGTTTGATTGGGTTTGAATAAGTCACCAAATGGATCTTGTGTACTAAGAAGTAGTACTATAACTTTTGCAAGCCAAAGAGTAACGTGAGACAATGTTTTTCGTGAGCTGGGTAGTTGATCTCACTTCCTTGAATGGTTTGACTCAAATAATAGACATTAGGCATAAGATTAATGGTAGCCCTTGATTAGCATTGTCATGGTTTGACGAAAAGTGATGATCTTCTTAATCTTTTGAATCATATCCTTATGGGCTTGTTTCCATTCAAATGTAGTTCCCTTCCTCAAAAGTTAGTGGCAAGGGTACAAGATCTCCATAAGTATAGGCATAAATCTTCTAATGTAAGAGACCTTACCCATCAAAGTCTTTAATTCCTTCAAGGTAGTAGGGAAGGCATAGATCAATTAGCTTGCACCTTTGTAGGGTTGACATCAATTCCATTCCTATAGAAGATAAACCCAAGAAACTTCTAAAACACACTTAAGTGTGTTCATACAAATCTTGTATAGCCAGCATCTGTTAAAAACTTTTTGTAAATGGATCATGTGATCAGGTGCTTACTTAGACTTAATGACTATGCCATCGATATAGTCTTCTATAGAATTGTACATCGTATCATGAAATATGGCAGTCATTACCTTTTGATAAGTGGCATTTGCATTCTTAAGCCTAAACGACATTACTATATTGTAGAAGTTTCCTACTATGGTTTGGAAGGCAGTACACTCCACATCTCCTATAGTCATCTTGATTTCATTGTAGCCACTGAAACCATCCATAAATGAAAATAACTCTTTTTCCATAGTGGTGTCTACTAAGGTGTCTACATTTGGTAATGGGAAGTCATCCTTGGGGGCAAGCTTTGTTTAAATCTCAAAAGTCTATGCACATTCTTATTTGGCCATTCTTCTTTCTTACAGGAATGATATTAGCAAGCCATGTAGGGTGTTCAATCGGTTTTATAAAACTGGCTCCTAACAACTTTTCAATTTCTTATTTGATTTTAACTTATATCTCAAGTTACAAGACTCTTTGGCTTTGCTTCACAAGCACTACTCCTAGTGAAATACTTAGTCGGTGCACTACAAGACCAAGATCTAGTCCTTCCATCTCCTCGTATGTTTAGGCAAATACATCTCCATATTCCTTTAACAATTCAACAATATGATTTTTCAATTATGGTGGAAGATTCTTTCTTAAGAAGGTTAGTTGTTGTAACTTTCTTAGTCGTGCTAAATCTAATTCTTCTACTTCCTCAACATGAGAATTCATTTCGCCTTGCATTTGTTATAAGGCAGCTTAAACCTCTTACATTGGTATGGGATCTAAAGAAGAGAGATACACCTCTTCAAAACTTAGAAACCATCATAAATGGTATACTCTTCACTTGACTTCCTTAATAAAGCTTTGAATTCTATTGGACTACTTATTTTTCTTTCTTTTCCTACAGCAACCACACATCCTTCTCTTCTTTTGTTGACTCTCTTGAACCTCTTCCCATGTTAGTAACGGAACACCAGATCGCTTAGCTATCATGGTTTTGCCTTCCTCAACAAATTAATAAAAGAAGATCGACTTAGTGAAGTACGATTCATGCTATTTGAAGCATTCTTAGTAGCTAAGATGAACACATCCTTTTCCTTCCAATGGCCTTTGATACATTGGTCAGGTTGTGATCGTACAACCACTTCCTTCCCATGAGCAAGTTGTATTGGACGGGCACATCAATCACATGGAAAGTAGTAGTGCTATGAGTAGGCCTGACTTTAAGATTAACATTAACATATCCTACAGAATCTTTAGGGGCATAACTGATGCCATTAATTGAGATAGGCTATTTAATCAAATGTTAGATATCAAACCCAGCAACTTTAAAGGTGTTCATTGGCATTATATTCAAAGAAGAGCCATTATTTATAAATGTCCCTTGACTGGACAACCATTAAGTACACCTTCTATATATAAGAGACGATTGCAATTGGGATTCTTCACACACGTCTGCATTAGTAAATAAGATCGCATTATCATGCATTATGGCCATCCTCTTCATTGGCTGCATCATGCTGCACTTTGTATATTAACCTTTAGAGATATGCATGAGTGCAGCAGTAGCTGTAAGCCATGCATTTTCATTGAATCTTAAGGGATTGAAAAAGTTTTTAAAATTGGCAATTTTCATTAGAGCAGCGATGAAAGGTAGACATTCATCTTGATGAGCTTCGATTGAGTTTCGTTTATTCTCATGATTCTTAATGGTCTGTACGTCAATCACTTCAATTGTGATTAGATCATGACTAATGGCATCGATAGTACCCTTTTGGTTATCATCAGCAAAAAGGGGATTGTTCCTAACATCATTATTATTAATGATCAGTTCACCGCATGCAACTTGTTTAATGAATATCCTCTTTAAGGAAACAATATTTTGTTAAGTGATTGACATTCCTATGAAACCTACAATACTTAGGATCATTTTTTTCTTCATTTGTATGGAGGTATTCAACCCTTGTAAGCTTAATATTTCCATTATGCAGCCATTTGTCAAGCATTTGATAGACCTTGGTCATTAGGCATGGATATTTGAATGATGGCCCGATACTAGTGCATTTATAATTTTTGGGTTTCTTTACTCCCCTTGAAGCTTCCCCTTGAGTTGCATTCACTAATGAGGTATACTTAACAAATCTTCCTCCTTCACTTCTTTGTCACATCATTGAATTATTGGTCCTTTGTGCATTTTCGACTAATGCAGCAAAGGAGACTAATAAGAGGTTGTCAAGATGCATTGGATACTTGGTGAACATCACCAGGATGCAAATCTTGACTAATTCCTTTTCATCAAACAAATCTTATATGTTAAAGGATCGCTCCTCGAAGCACTTAGTGTAGTCCATGAGATTTTCTTTAAGCTTTTAACAAACCCTTCTCATGTCAATAAGGGTATGAAGCATCTTTAGGTTCATATACATGGAGAAGCACTACAATAGATGAAATGAAACCAAAGAACTAGCAAATTCGTGAGCAACTTATGGATTTAACCCAACATAAGCTAACATGGCCTAACTTTACACTTGATATTACACATGAATGTAGAGATTTAGGTCACTCATGATTAACTCTTGTTAAAAGAGCTAGATAAGAGTAAGACATGAAAAGAACATAAGGGTTGCTCTAGTAAGAGAAAGCCTTTGTATTTAATAATGAGATAGCGATTTCTATACATTATAAAAATGGGGTTTTCATACCTATTCCCTTTAGGGTTATACATACAAAAGAGAAAAGAGAAAAGAGCTAATATAAAGGGGATTCCTAAAACATATTAAAAGGGGTGAAAATGGTAAAATAATACATTGTACAGAAGGAAGGGAATCCTTCTAGATTGTTATGTTAGGAGACATGTGTCAAATAGGGGTTGCCAAGTTGAAATGGCATATGCTTAATTGCTCCTATGGATGTAAGGTCTTTGTTAGTATGGCATTTGCTGAGATTAGCTTAGTAGAGGTCAAATGGAGAACAAATGAATTGGCCAACTTGATTTAGGTTAGGTTAGAGTTTAGATACTGGGCACTATTTGAGTTCTTACTTGCTTTGATGACTTGGCTACTTGACTTGATTAGAGATTTAGTGCTTATCAACTTAGGAACTGTTTTGATCATGATTAAAGCTTGGCACTCAGGTCAGTTGAAGTGTAGTAAACCCTGGTTGGCGATAGAATCTTCATCCTTGAAAGATTCTTGAGGTAGTATACATCGGACAAGTCTTTATAATCCCCTAGCTCCACTTTTGGTAATGGGTTTAAGGAATTGATTCCTATCATCTTCCTAGGGGTTAGAGAGATTTGGCCTCAAATCTATTGGGTCTTTTCTAGTTGGTTCTTCTTCTATCAATACTATGGCTTCTTATAGTCGGTAAGTGATCAGGTTAGATACGTTAAAAGTGGTAAAAACACCATAGTTTTCAAATAACTCAATTTGGTAGGTATTGCTATTGATCTTCTTCGATACCTTGAATGAACCATTAGCTCGAGGTGATAGTTTGTTATTCTTGAGTTAAAGAAATCTCTCTTTGCTAAGGTAGATCCATATAAGATTACTTAGACTGAAACACATAGCTCAATCACTATGAATGCTAATCTCTCACTATCGTTCGTTGAATTGAGCGATCTTCTTAGCTATATGTAGTTCTTGCAATCCTCAGGCTTGATTGACTCCGAATTGGCTTTCTTCAAGAGTTGTAAGGGTACCAATCATATCAAGTAAGGTAGCTAGGTTGATGCCATATATGACCTTAAAGGGAGTCTTCCCAACAATACTATGGATAGTTTAATTGTAAAAAGCAAGCATAAGTCTTAATTGTCATGCCCTAAAGTTGGAGAGTTGTAATAATCCCGCTATACAAACCACTCTAAAATAGAAACTAACCTTACAGTCAATATCTTAAACTTGATTTACATAAAACGTCTATAATTAACCTGCTTTGAAGTAAACAATTCACAAATTAAATAAGTTATTTACCTATAAAAGTATGAAAAATATATATATATATATATATAAATTTTGATATTCCAAGTAATGTTATATGATTTAATACCTAACCTTACTTAAGTAATACATACACTAATAATATAAGATACAAAAATCAAGATTTAAAACCTTCAAAAAGTAATTGATAATTAGTTTTATTTCCTTACTCCCTAGGATCTAACAATTGTTAGCTTTAGGATAGTTATATGGCTGCTTCCTACCTAGCACTTACAACAACATCTATAGGGATGTAAGTAATCAATCGCTCAATAAGTTCAGATGGAGACTTAAAATTATACATCAAGCACACATAGGGTTATCAACTAAATTAATTAGATACAATGTATGTACAAGAAAATGCCACCGCACAACATTATCAGGTCTGTCATGAGATTAGAGAAATTATACCAACTCTACTCTAGATTGAGGAGTTTAGTACACATTTCAACAGCTTACGACCTAACTCAGACTTATGCAATGGAGACATCACTCCTTCTACGACTACCTTCAAACTATTAACTTCACCCTTATCGTGATCTCCTCTCCTATCATTTAGTTCGACTAAGGATGAAGAAAGGACCTATTATACTATCTAATACTATCCCTTTTGAAGGGGTCAGTATTTGGCTAAAGAACCTTAAAAAAAATCCCATATTGGGTTGCTATGCAGGTCCATTTCAAACTTACAAGTCATATATTTAGTTAGGTCTAATTTAAGGTGTTCAATTAGTTCAAATGAATCATACAAATACAAGCTAGAACAGTATACTAGAATCATATTATCAAACTTAGAAACATGAACATATAAACATGCACACAGTTAACTATCTAATAAACATAACCGAGTATAATCTCAAGCCTTCGAGTATTATAAAATAGTACTCTAAATTATAGTAAAGCATCAATCCCAACTTACTTGAATTTTCTACTTGCTTACTTAAGGTGTGACTTAGACTAGCCGATAAATACCTATAATACAAATGTTATTTTAGTACTCATATTGTAAACCCTTAAAATTTTCAACCTAATACCTAAGGTAGACCTTACTGTACTAGAAGACTCTAAGAGTTGATAAGGTTAGTTAAGAGAAAAACCTTAAAATAACAATAGAAGATCAATCGTGTATAAAATTTTTAAACTTTAATTGTATATAAATACTAGATATTACACTCGAAAGAGATAAAAACTCTAAAACTATAACTTTAGGTATATAAAAGAAATAATTCAATATAATCTACTCTAAAACCTTAATTGATAATATATCCTGAATAACATGCCAAATCATACAAAATCATTAGCAAATGATCAAGATAACTTTCAGTTATTCATAAATGTATACAGTACTAATTTAATTTATTAAAAACTAGGATATTGCATTATAGATCATGTTAGTCTCATAGGTATATAACTAAGTTAGTATTATATAAATTTGAGTGCTAAGTTAATGTTTACAATACATATAGCAATGTTAGTATTATAAATTGTGTTTTTCATGCTAATTACATAAAGCATGATACTAAATTTTATATGGAGATATAAATGTCTATAAAAAGATTCCAATAGCTATTTTTTTCTAATTATTTCATTTAACTTCATATCTCCTTTCATTTCTTTAAATTTTTTTCCTAATTATCCTTAATTTTCTTATTATGTATATTAATTTCATACAAATTTAAGAGAGTTGACTAAGTCAAATGTTGACAAAGTCAACAAATGTTACTTTCATCTAGAGAATTCTTCCATCTTCTTTGATTTTCTATTCATTTATCACATGCTAATTTTTTTTTTCCTTATCCTTACCGTCCAACATTTGGGATCTTGTAGACCTCACTTGTCCCACTTATAAAATACAAATTAATACAAAGCAAACCTTTTTTTCCTCTTCATTCCCAAACCGTGACCCCTCCTTGCTTTCTCATTTCCAACACTTTCTCAATTTCATTTTCACCATTTCAACTATTAACACAAACTATTATATCATATATACTTGCTTTCCTTTTCCTATTATAAAGGAGAGAAATGTATGTTTTTATATGATCTCTTATCTTATTTAGTAATTAGTTGTATATGTTAGGTTAGTTTTGAAATTTACATGTAATATATACATACATGTTATTGAAGATAGGAGGCTTTATACCCATACTTAGAAGTATAGAAATACTTAGGTATATATGTAGGAATACATATGTACATATAACAAGTAGATACATGTGAAGTATATATGTAAATATTTTAGTAAAATACTTAGTATAAGTATAATAATCTTTAGATAAATGGAGAAGGAACACATATACATATGCTCAAGTATGTATATACAAGGGTATTCTTGATGTACATATATATGGATACCCTTATACATAAGTATCTTCCATGTATATAACCCAAAATAAGAAGTATACTAAGTATACATACATATAACTTACTAATTAAGCCTATAAGATGCAAAAATATGGTTTACATGAAGATTTATTAAGAGAGTATATAAGGCATACGAAAATACGTATAATACCGTATGTATATAAGTGTATATGTATGGGTATAGATACGGTATGTGTATAAGTATATTAGTATACATATAAGTGTATTAGAAGTATAAATACACATAACATAAGTATATGATACATAAGTACTTGAGTATAAAAGTTGTATATAAATAACTTATAACATAATTACTTAAAATACTAGAATATGATATAATAAAATAATAAATATGCAATATTTACAAATGTGTACATATGTAGGCCGAAACACAAAGGACCCTAATACATACATACTAACTCATATTAATCTTAAACATGTACATATAATAGTAATAATAATGTAAAATTATCTAAGTATAAGAATCTAATAGTTAGTTAGATCATGAAGTACTAAAATAAGATATAAGAATAGACAATAAGAATATTTAAGCTTCAATAATTAAAATTTCAATAAATTTAATCCATATCATAAAATATGAGCCTTAATGTCTAAAAACGGACCTTACCATGTGAATGTACGCCTGAAAATGATGAAAAATGACTATAAGCTTGTAAATATTGAAGATAAAATGAAAAAGTTAAATGCGATTAGCAATCATGTTTAACCTGATAAAAAAAATGATAGTAACCTAAGTAGAATTAGGTAAATAAATGTCTAGAATTACTAGTTAACTAAATTACTTATTATCGTTACTATTTTGTAATGATCAGGTGATCCTTACGAGGGTATGGATATTCCGATTGATTATTACAATTAGAGCACGAGATGATATGGTCGGGTAAGTATTTACCCTATGATTCCATACTTGTGTATGTTTGTAGCTAATAAACTTAAATGATTCTATTAATTGAATGTTATATGAAGTCGGGAAATGCTTATGTGTGTTATTGTTTGTTAAATTGTGAATTTACCTTAAATACCAATAACAGATTGTTTGTTGCATAGTAATATAGATAATGCTTGTATATGCTATTGCTTGGTCATACCTTAATTGAATTTAACTATACTTAACTGATAAAAAAAAAATTGGAACATACATTGCATATACACTAATTCCGGCCATCATATTATATGGAGGTAAGAAGGGGCCATATGGGGGTTATCATTTATAAGTATATTGGTTTTGTACGGTTTACGCATACAATATGACTTTATCTTGGCCCACAGGAATATTAGGTGTTGGAGGCACCAACCATCCAGTTCAAGGTCGAGTTTGGAGGCCTCCGTTTAGGGGTGAGTATAGACTATAAAGGTCTATTGACAATTATACTTAGAACTTGATTTTTATGAAAATAAAAGATTTATTTATTTTTTAAATACGAAACGTGGAGTTTCATAGAAAATAAGTTCTAGTATAATGCTCGGATTTGATTAATGTTGTATATACTCTAACCTTGACTTCGGAGGGCATTAAATCTGAGTTGTGTATGGTGACTAGTTAACTGTACGTATTGCTTGGTACATTGTTTGCTCATTCATTCATATGATTGAATTTAATGTATTTATAACTTACTTGTTGTGTAGTTGAAGGTTTTACTCACTAAGCGTTAGCTTACACTTTCTTAGGCTTTTGTTGTAGGATGACCTGTTTGTTGACGTTGGCCGTAGGCTACTACAAGTTAGCGTGAGGACTTGGGCAAGAGCGGGCTATTTAGAATGTCAAGAGAACTTACTTTTGTAGACATTTATATGTGTACTTTTGATAACTCTAATTTTAAACATATTTTATATGGTGATTTTATAGCATTTCCCGTACATTTTTGGTTTTATTTAAAGAAATTGATACTTAATTGAGTAAAATGTTGATTTCAGGGTTTAAACGCGTTCTAGGCTCAAAAACGAAGAAAAGGAATCAAGTTTCACTCAATTTTGAGTTCAAACGAAGAAGTTATGAAGTTTTGAAGTTGTGTAGAAATTTTGCCTTTGTGCAGAAAGTTACACGGCCTGGGGACACGGCCATGTCCCAGCCCGTGTTTGGTGACGAAAATAAAATCCGTGAAATACACATATAAAAGGGGATCTTAGGGTTCAAAAGAAAGGAGGAGACATTACAGAAACAAAGAGAGACAAGAGACAAGAAGAGACTTAAGGAGAAACAATATCAAGAAGCGATAACGACATCGATTTCAAGATTAAAGATTGTTCATCAAATCAAGAGGGGTTTCCATGTTTTATTTTATATTATTGATGGAACTCGTTTTTAGATTCGTTATGATAGCTTAGAATTCAAGTATTTAGGATTATGGAACCTAAGGTTTCATGTAACCCTTGGATTGAATTATAATTTCAAGAAAGTTTCTATCTTTTCTTGATTCAATTATGTCGTTTAGTTATGGATTGATAATTCTAGAGTATCAATATATGATATTATGCATGTTGATTGAGAAATTGCATGTGTAATTAGATCTTAACATAATTGAAGAGAATTACATGTATACTTAGAGATAAGATACATGATTCTTTCGGAAAAGTTGATTGTTTGTGTGGGAATTCATAAAACATTAATGCAATTCTAAGTTATATTGCTAAGTGAAGAGATTCCGGTAAATAATTTAGAATTAGGGTTAATATGCTTGAGAAAGATATTAGCTTTAATTGTGAATCCCTCCGGTCAAGAATTATAGAAACTGAATTGAATACATTTTAAAAAGGTTACATGTTAAACACTAGGGGAAATAATTCCTAAATACATCATTGCATACTTGAAGTCGTTAATAGTTTATTGCTTTCTAAATTGCTTAGTTAAGTCTCATAATTAGTTTAGTTTATTAATTTCAGTATTTTTAATTCATTCAACTCGACATAATTTTCCGGTTAGATAATAAAGCTAAAGTTAATATTAGTACTCAAAATCTCTGAGGGATCGACTCGGACTCATATCCGACTATATTAAAATTGATAGGTGCGCTTGCCTCGTATCAACTTTTCATTTTGATAGTATTGTGGATACAGATTTACTGGATTACTGTATAATATAATCTTTATAGTTTGAATCTTATATAATTATGTTTATGTGATGATATCATTTTTATCTGTTTGTCTTTTGAGAAGCTAATGATTATAGAAGCCTTGTATATTGTATGAAGGGTTCATGATTGGAAGGGTAACCAATCTGTGGATCTTCATGTTATATACGGCATCTACCATGATTAGATCGTTCTCCAAGTCATGATACATATAACTATCTTATATAGGTTTATTTTATGATTCATTATGCCATTTTCAATTTAGGGTTTTATTATACCTAATTATTCAAGTTTTTAGGTCTCTTATAGTTATTCTTCATTTAGGCTAGGTTTTGATTCAGTTTCCAAATGGTTTTTAAATTATATTCTAATTTAGTTTTCCATTACGGGTTCTATATACGAACCCTAGGAACTCATTCTGAACCATTATGTGACATTAAGCACATTACACTTAGGTATCCTAAATCTTGTAGTTAGCTTCTAATTATTGTTTTGATCTGTACGGTACATTATATTTTTAATTTAACCATCGAATTAACTCTCGATGTGAGAACAACCTACATTTTTCATATGATTTCAAAAATTCACCTTTCAAATTAGACTAATATCATATTCCTAATATTATAATATTATTAATTTTTACCTAATATTTTCTACCCATTTAGTTCCTATATGCACATATTATGTATTATTACATATCATACATTTATATCACCTATCAATACTTTTAATACTATATGTATCATCCTTCATTGTCCAATAACAAATCAAAATATCTAATTATATCCTAAATCAGAATTTATATTTAATTAATCATAAATTACAAAATTAACTTAAAATATACCATTTTACTTATTACATATAACTACATAATATACCTAATAATTATATCTAACACCCTAAATACTACAAACATCATACTACATAAAAAATTAACATCATAAAACACCTAATTATATACTAAGTCAATAATTACACATTTGATCACTAATTTAGCCCAAAATCACTAATTATATATAGATTTAAAGGCCTAAAAATTATCTGAAAATTTCAAAAATTCATTTATGAAAAATTTCTTTATAGTACTGTTTTACATCTTCTAAATAGCTTACATAAAAATTTTAAGCTCAAAACTATACTATTAAGGTTATTTATTTCTAAATTGAAATAAGCTCGGGTTTGTGGGATTTCTTAAGCATTGTATGTTTCTAAATCTAAATCCAATAAATTAATATTTTTTCCTAAATTTATACATAAAACCCTTAGAATACCAATTTTCTAAATAAATTTAATAATTTAAATAAATTAAACAAGAATCGGGTTGAAATTGGACTCATTTGTCCAATTGACTTCCAGTTACTACGGTTGACTCAAAGTGTGTTGGATAGATGAGGCGGTGGTGGTAAGGTATGGTGGTGGTGGTGGTGGTGGTGGTTCGTTTCCAACTGGCCGTAGGTTGTAGGTTTGTTTTACAAGCCCTAATTGCACGTAATTTTTCTAATTTTTTCTAAAAATACCTAATTCTCTCTTTTTTTATTTTTCTCTAATTTTCTCAAATTCTTAACTAACCAAATGAGTTTCAGTTGAAGTTTGGGGTATTTATAGATTTGCTTTGATTTTTTTCTTTTAATTTTTGCTTGACATTTATCTTGATGCAAAGCGAAGAACCTTACCTGGGCTTGATAACTCAACAGTAGCAACTAAACACGAGGGATGTACTTGTTGCGAGACTTTTTTCTTTCAATTTTTGCTTAACATTTATCCTTTATCCTTTTCCATTTCACTTTCTATTTGCCCTAATTTAATTGGTTAATTTTTCTTCTTAATCCTCAGCATACCACAACCTAATTCTAAATATTTTCATTTTTTTTATGATTTTTCCTGATTTTTTTTTTGCAATTTTCATTAAATATTTAGCATTAATTTAGTATATTTTAGGGCTTTTAAGTAATTTAATAAATTTTTACCTATACGTAAATATATATATATATATATAGTACAAATAAATACTCATAAATATTATTTAAGTTATTTTATGATTTTTAGTATGCATATAATTTATCTTTTTCAATTCGTTAGTTATCAAAACTTGTTTTACGCATTTCCGATAAATAACAAGTAATATACATAAAATTCAATATTATAATAATTAATTATTTTATTATTTATTTTCCTAAATCCAAACTTATAGGATTACTTTTACTAATATTTCTACCTTCATCACAAAATTTGGACTTGATTGGATAACTTATGAGACTACCTTAAATTTTACGAACCAAATCTCAAACACTTAATTGTGGGGCTTACATTAACCCTTTAAGTTCTTCCCCACTATAGCTTGAAGTAAGGTGTCTAATGTCTTATTTTCCACCTCAGTCTAGCCATCTATCTGTAGGTAACTACTTGAACTAAGTATGAGTTTGGTGCTAAGCCTTTTCCATAAGGTCCTCTAAAAGTAACTCAAGAACTTAGTATCCTGATTTGAAACAATAAACTTCAAAACCCCATGTAAGGAAACAATTTCCTACAAAAACAAATCAGTAAGATATAAAGAATCATTAGTTTGGTGGCATATAATGAAGCATACCATTTTACCTGAGCGATCCACAACTACAAGAATAGAGTCTTACCCTCTAAATGTCCAAGGTAACCTTAAGACAAAGTCTATGTTGAGGTCAGCTTATGGAGAAGTCGATGTTAGCAAAGGCATGAATTCTCTCTCTCTTATCTTTCATCTTCTTGCAAACATCATAGCTTCTAACAACCTTGTGGAAATCCTTAGCCATATTAGGTACCAAAAGTTCTCTCTCAATAGATTAGTTGTTTCAGTCTCTCCAAAGTGACTAGATAGTCAACCATTATGAGCTTCCCTATTAAATAGCTAATATATGGAACAATTCAGTATGCAAAGCCTCTTTTCCTTTAATAAGTAGCTATCCTTCAGATAATATCCTCCAACGGTGTGTCCTTTTCTACACTTCTCAAGTATAAAACCAAAGTGCAAGCCTTAAGCATATTGCTCGGCAATGAGGAAAATCCTAACAACTTTGTCTGCATAGTGGTCAATAAGATATGCCATCATGAAAGAGCATTAGTGACCATGTTAGTACTACCTTTTCTTGTACTTGATCACATAGGAAAAACCTTTTATAAACTCCAACCACTTAGCTTACCTCTTAGAGTACTTGTTTTGACTTCTAAGGTGCTTTAAGGACTCATGGTCTATGTAGATCACAAACTCTTGAGGTAATGGGTAATGTTGCCATATGGTAAGAGCTCGAAAGAAGGAGTATAACTCTTTCTTGTATACATAGTAATTTAGGGCATCACTACTAAGCTTCTCATTGTAGTAAGCAATAGATTAGCACTCTTACATCAATATTGTGTCAACACAAGGACCTGAAGCATCATACTTTAGCTCAAATAGATTATCAAAATCTAGTATAGCTAAGATAGGGGCTATAGTAAGTTTCTCCTTAACCTTTCTAAAGGTCTTCTTAGCTTAATCATTCTACTAGAATCCCTTACTTTTCTTTGTTAATTCAGTCAAGGGGGCTGTAGTAGTACTGAAGTTTTTAACGAATCTTCTAGAAAGAAGCAAAATTATGGAAACTTCAAACTTCAATAACATTCTTAGGTATCAACCACTCCAAGAAAGCGCAGACCTTCTCCTCATCAACTCTAATTCCTTCCCTAGATACTACATTACCAAGGTAGACAACTTTGTGTTGATAAAATGTACACTTCTTCAAGTTTCCAAATAGCTTTTTGGCATGAAGTATGTCAAAAATAGCTTAGAGATGCTCTAAGTGCTCGGCTAAGTTAGCACTATACACTAGTCTGACATCAAAGTATACGATCACACATCTCCCAATCAAGGGGTGTATCACATGGTTCATGAGTCTCATAAATGTACTTGACACAATGGTAAGTCTCAATGGCATAACCAACCACTCGTAGAGACTATGCTTTGTCTTAAATACATTCTTCCACTCATCACTTGGTCTCATGCAAATTTGATGGTAGCTACTTCGTAAGTCAATTTTTGAGATCACTTGAGCACCATGAAGCTTATCTAATGTGTCTTCAAGCTTTGGTATGGGATACCTATACTAGATAGAGATATGGTTGATAACTTTATTATCTATGCACATGCACCATGAACTATCCTTTTATGGAATGAGTAAGGTTGGCATAGCATAAGGGCTCAACAGCTTACTCGGTGTTGATCCTATAAGCGAGTTTGTTCGGTAGGGCAATACCTAGCTATAAGTTAATACAATGCTTAATACCTCAAACTAGGGCTAGTCCTCTAAGCAACTCTTTTAGAAATAGATTGAACAACTCTTCTATTAATTTCTAAATCTCATTAAGTACATCAACTAGGTCTCTCAATTATAATAGTCTCCTAATTAGCAAAAGCATGAGCTTTTTAGCTTTCTCAACAGTTTGGAACTCTTTACGGCTCATCACTAAGGTCTTCTTTTTGCTAGCTTGGGTGAGTTGATTATGAGTTTCATTAACTTGACTTAGGGTCGTGGGTTGTAGCACTATCTTCCTGCCATCCTTAGTAAAGGCATATGTGTTCTTATAGCTATTGTATATAATGCATCAGTTAAACAACCAAGGTCTTCCCAATAGCAAATGAGAAGCTTCCATAAGGATTACATCACATACCTTCTCATCCTTATATACATTTTCGACATAGAACAACATAACTATTTATTTAGTTACATGTAGATCACCCTTATCATCCAGCTAGTGCAACTTATAAGGTCGAGGATGCTTAGAGGTCGGTAGACCTAATTTTCGTAGGAAGGATTAAGAGACAACATTAGTGTAAATTCCTCTATCGACTCTAATTGTGTATAGTTGAACCTTGTTGGTACACTTTGTGTATAATGATTTTTCTTTTTAATCTTCTTCAAAGCTTAGCAATGAGCTTAACACTCACCTCAACACTAAGGTCTTCACTTCACCTTAGTTAGCATAGATACAAGTTTCTTCCTTGTCCTCCGCTTTAGCTCTTCTAGCATCTCTTTCCTTGTCCAAGATCACTCTCATCTGTGCTATCCACTTCATCACCTCGAAGTATCATAATACATTGGTTAGGACACTCAATAGCCATGTGTCCATATCCCAAACACTTAAAGAATTCTATCTCACTTGTCTTGTGACTTTAGGTTTGTCCCCTTTCATATGCCTTTGAGTTAGTCTTATCATTAGCATGATTCTTTAGGCTAGTTTGACTATCATCAGGTTAGTCACTCTTCTCTTTTGCTTGGATTAGCCTCTTTTGTTCAAAGTGGCCAAATTAGTGAATAATAATTCTTGAAGAGCTCAACTTCGGTCAGATAAGGGCATTTCTTCGTTGCTTCTTGACGCTCTAAGCAATTTTAATGGCTTCCTCTAATGTGCAAAACTGCTGTACTTCTATGATGTTACGAATCTCATACTTGAGTTCGGAGATGAATCTTGATATCGTGCAAGCTTCAAGCTCATCCACATCAGCTCGGATCATTAATATCTAGAATTCTTTAATGTAGTTATCTACGGCTCGGCTTTCTTGGCAAAGCTCTTGCAATTTAGCAAAAGTGTCTTACAAATATTTCTTTGGTACAAATCTTCCTCTTATCAACCTCTTCATATCTTCCTAAGTTTGTATACCTCTTTGCCTATGTCTTTTTTTAGCCAAATTCAAGTTCTTTTACTACATGACAGCATATCTAGAGAACTCAAGGGTAGTAAGTTGAACGTTCACTCCCTCAATATATCTATAACAATCAAATACTTTCTTAACCTTCTCTTCCCATTCCAGATATTCATTTATATCTCTACTACCGGTAAAGATTAGAATCTAGACCATGACATTGTCAAGTTTTTAAGGAGCTTGGTGAGATCCTTCTTCAAAGTCATAATGTTCTCTTTCCTCTTCTTCCTCTCCTTCATTTTTCTCTTCAACTTCCTCTACCTTAAGTCTTCATCAAGCAGGTCACCCTATGACTCCTTTAGCTTCATAAGGTTAGTTAGGGTGATTTGCTTAGCTAATGTAGCGATATCCTTGCTTTGTCACTTTTTTTTGCTCGATTGTGGTTAGGCACACCTCTTTGTTTTGCTTATTACCTTACATAGTTGTGACTAGACTCTTAACAAGGCCTATCAATCTATCAAGTTCATCATCAATTGACCTTAGTGTGTAACTTCCTTGTTGACCATAGCCAACATGAGCGCCATTATCTTGGTCTTCCAGTAACCCATGAACATAGAATCTAACATTGTGAAACACTTCTCGCCACTACTTTCTTCCACTATAGTAATTTCAAAAGCATACAAACCAAAAAAACCCTACTACCTAATACTATTTAGTAATATTCAGGACCATTACTAACACATAATCAACTGCTACTCACTACCTAAAAATCCTAACTAACCTACTCTAGCACTTTGACACCCAACGTAATGCAATTTGTTGAAAGAATCCAAACTTGCCTTATTTTCATCGTCAAAAAACAGAGTGGAATGGAGTAATAATAATTGCTACACTTACCTTAAATTAACACTTCATAGCTAACAACTTCAAACCTATTATAACCACTCAAACATAGCCTCACACTTACAAACTCATACATAGTGCAATAGCTACAAAGGAACACAATAGTTACTAATAACCACAAGAAAAAGAACTCTACTGTAACTTCATACACTCCCTTTTGAAATCGTACTCTAATACCAGCGAAGCTTATGTCTTTGAGGTCATGCACATAGAAAAGTACCACAATAGATGAAATGAAACCAAAGAACTAGCAAATTCATGAGAAACTTATGGATTTAATGCACTATAAGTGCATATGGCTTAAATCTACACTTAATATTACACACAAATGAAGAGATTAAGGTCATTCCCTATTAACTCTTACTAAAGGAGCTAGATAAGAGTAAGGCATGAAGAGAACATAAGGCTTGCTCTTGTAAAAGAAAGCTTTTATATTCGATAGTGAGATAGTGATTTCTATGCATTACAAAAATGGGATTTTTATACTTGCCCCTTTATGGTTATACACACAAAAGGAAAAGACAAAAGAGTTAATATAAAGGGGATTGCTAAAACAAAACAAAAGGGGTAAAAATGGAAAAATAATACATTGTATGGAAGGAAGGGAATCCTTCTAGAGTGTCGTATAAGGAGATACATATCAAATGGGGGTTGGCGAGCTAAAATGGCATATGTTCGATTACTCTTGCATATGTAAGTTATTTGTTAGTTTGACACTTACTGAGATTAGCTTAGTAGAGGTTGAAAGGAGAATAAATGAATTGGCCAACTTGTTCTAAGTTAGGTTAGAGTTTAGATGCTAGGTACTATTTGAGGTCTCAGTTGCTCGACTTAGTTAGAGATCTAGTACTCATCAGCTTGAGAACTATTTTAATCATGATTAAAGTGCCACACTCAGGTCAGTTGAAGTGTAGTAAACCCCAATTGGTGATGGAATCTTCATCCTTGAAAGATTCTTGAGCTAATATATGTCGAGCAAGTCCTTGTAGTTCCCTAGCTTATCTTTTGGAAGTAGCCGAAAGATCCCTTTATCAAGTGTTGGATCCATTAGGTACATTTCGTAGAAACTATTGCCGACTGACTTAAAAATTTGGCAATTATAGGCCAACCTCTTTGGTATCTTAACCAAGCACTACAAGACTACTTCCAAGGCATGCCAAATGCCTACATGCCGACTTCTCCTTATAAAATGCATAGTTTTATATTTTTTTACTTGTTTTTCTTTATTTTATTTATGGGCCAAATTCTTTAGAGTTTAAGGCTTTATACGTTATTTATAGTTTTGCTACTAGGGTTTAGGATGTACTATAAACAACAACTTTTGTAACATTGCATAGAGACATAGAAGATTAATGAAAAACCCCCTTTTGGAGTCTTTTCTCTTGAAAAGTTTTCTTTTCCTTACCAGCTTTTACCAATCCATTTAGTAAGGATTGTGGCCGGCAACCCTACTACTTGGACCGGTGTGTTACATTCGGCGAGTCTTAGGTCTGTACATGGTTCTATGGTGCGTCATATCTGTAGAGTTAATGTATAGGATTGCTAAACCATTGACTCCCATTTACTTTTCATTCCTTTTGGTAGGATCAAACCCACCCCCATGGCTAGCCTTGTCTGTCCTTGGCCTCAGTCCGTATCATCTTAGTATCATAGCTCGATGTTCTAGATAGGGCTAAGAGTTTTAGTCATTGTATTTGTTTTATTTTATGTTTGAGGAAGTGCTTGCTTATTGGGTTTGTTTGGGATATCAAGGATTTGTTTGCTGGATATTAGTTTGGTTTCAATTGAATTTCCTTCGGTTCGGTTAGTAAAAATTTAGGTTGCAATTCCTTTACATCATAAGTCCCATATTAAATATATATATATATATTGAAGAAAAGGTTAGGAATTCCAATCTAGGTTGTTTACTTAGATATCACTTCTTTAAGCTATTCAATGTATTATCCTGCTTTTAGTATTGCGATAGTGGTTGAGAAAGTATTGTTGTATTTGTCGAAGCTTGCTATTGTAGCAAGTTGTTGTGACATTTTACTATTGTGCTAACTGTGTTGTTGTGGCTAAGTGTCGAACTACTATATTACTTTGAGTTGTTGATTCCTAAGTGCCAAGTCATTGTACTTTAAACAAGCATCAGAGTTGTCTAAGCTCTTAGCACTTAAGTAGCTGAGCTGCGCTATTTAAAGGCTATCAAACTGTGATTGTGGAATTTATTTGAGCTGACAAATAACTTGCTAAACTCCAAAAAGAAAAGAATTGTTGAGTTGCATAATTGATTGCCTGTGCCGTGTTTCTTAGGTACTGCTGAGCAATTCTCTTGCATATAAGCTTAAGTACTACGTTATTGAAATTGAATATCATCAACATGGCATATCAAATTAGATAAGGCTATAAATATCATTATGAAGACGTGATATCACAAATTCCAGAGTTTGATGGATATGGCACTCCGAATGAGTATTTGAGTTGGGAATTTCATGTCGATCATGTTTTTGAAGATTATTCTTACCTTGAGCATGAGAGAGCCTATGCTATAAAGAATTCAATGATTTGCTTTGCAGCTACTTAGTGGAAGGGACTAATAATTTAAAGAATTGCTAGGGGAAACATTAAGATCATTACATGGGATGAGATAAAATGTTTGATGTGAAGAAAATTTGTACCCTAAGATCATCACGATAGATTGTATGAGAGAAAACCTACCTATGAAGCTAACTTCTCGGAAATACAGGATCAACTAAAGGAGATTGAAAGATGGCTTGAAGTGTTCCAGGATGAAATAAGACAACGGAGGAATGCTAAATTAGAGAGTATTGAAGGAGAAGTTAAGGAGGTAGAGGTTGCTAGAGAAGTGAGTCATAGAGAGGAAGAAGACTAAGTCAAGTTGGAGTTAAACCCTCATATTCCCAACGTGCCCCCATTATCGTCCATCTAAATTGATGATCATGACCCTAGGTGGAAGGAGGAAGAAGAATTGGTTTGTGAGGAAGCAGAAGGAATTATAATTTCAACGAGGAGAGTGTGAGATTTGAGTTAACTAAGCTTGAAAAGTTAGAAGTACTTATGACTGCAAGCCATCTTACTTTTTGTTGGTACCGAACCCACTTACCCATAATCTTTTGAATGCCCTAGATATCATATTACTTTCTGTACTTGATAGTTGCTGGGACTACTAAGGTGTAGTTGATCGGATCTATGATGAGTGGAAGGAAAGATTTGAGATAAAAGGTGTGATTGATAGAGCCCATGACAAGTGGAGGGAGCATCGGCTAGTGATGCCCTTATTGTAAGAACTGTAGTGTACAATGTTTAAATTTAAATTTTTTCAATTAGTGTTTGACCTTAGAGGGATCTAAAGCGGCCAATTACTAGGTTTTAAGTTGAAACTTTTCTAAGGGAGAGAAAATGATAAGCTTTAGGATATCAACCCAACTTGACTACTAAAGCCGAGATCATTTACTTGCCAACTCATTCTGTCTACTAAGTCGAATAACACTATTTATTGTAGATAGAGTGCTAAGAAGCATAAGGGTGAGTCAATGATCAATCCTCACCTATACTTGACCAATCACTTACTTGGTATCATGCTTGTCGATAGGTTGAGGTATCATGATCCAAGAGTTAAACTCACTTGGCTAAAGTCTATCATCAACTTAGTAACCAAGAGATCACTTTACCGAATGTTGGATCCATTTGGCACACCTTAGAGAAACTATTATTGATTGACTTCAAAACTTGGCAATTATAGGTTGACCTCTTTGGTGTCTCGGCCAAGCACTACGAGACTAACTCCAAGGCATGCCGAATGACTACATGCTGTTTTCTCCCTATAAAACATACAGTTTTATATTTTTGTACTTGTTTGTCTTTATTTTATTTATGGGCCCAATTTTTTAGGATTTAAGACCATGTACATTATTTATAGTTTTACTACTAGGGTTTAGGACATACTATATATAGCAACTTTTGTAATAATGTGACATAGAAGATTAATGAAAAACCCTCTTTTGGAGTCTTTTCTCTTAGAAAGTTTCTTTCACTTACCAGCTCTTATTAATCCCTTTAACATGAATTTTGGCGGGTAACCCTACTATTCGAACCAGTGCATCACATCCGGCGAATCTTAGGTCCGTGTGTGGTTCTACGATGTATTATATCCGTAGAGTTAGTATACGGGATTGCTAAACCATCGACTCTCATTTACTTTTCATTCCTTTCAGTAGGATCAGACCCATCCCTACGATTAGCCTTGTTTATCCTTAGCCTCGGTCCGTATCACCTTCCCTTAATGGTGCTTAGGTATACTCCCTTTATTAGTCTAAGCCCAATAAGGCCTTATTCTCCTAGTATGAGCCAACATTAAGGAAGGTTGGGTGGAATGGGTTGATCTAATGAGCTTTACTTCGAGCCCACTATGCTAAATCTCCTGTGATCATCTCGAATATTTACAAGTTTAACTCTCCAAGTCTTGTCACTTAGCTTAAAGAGTGAATTCCTTTTTAATTCTAGGACTAAGGCTCATATCTAAATTTAGCTTGCTACAAACATGGTGTCCTAGCTGGTTTAGCCTAATTCTTACAAGATCTAACTAAGTTCACAAGGTTGTGATGTACTATATTCTTTTATTTTTCTTTTCAAAAAAATGCACCAATTTACTATAAAAAAAATAAATGTAGATTTAAGATAAACAAAAAATAAACTACAAAGAACTCTTAATTTTCAAATTTTAAAAGTATGAATAGTTTTTAATTATTTTATAAATAAATATAAATTACATTGTAATATTTTATTGACCTTGGATTGATCTTTGTATGATCTTGATTTGACATTCTCGATCCTTGACACCTTCTCATTCTCGGGTTATTATATGTCAAATTATATCCCTTAAGCCTTCCATGTTTTCTTGACTTGCAAGGCCCATTAATCCATGATGCCTTCATGTGTGATTCTCCTAACTAACACTTAGATCCACTTTCTTGCAATAATGAAGACCTTTAAGATAAGTGGCCAAAGGTCAGCATACCCTAATTGCATGGGGAGCAAAGTGAGCCACCGCATATTGAGTGTTGGTTTAAGTTCGTGTATGGGTCGTGAGCATTGTGTTTGTAGTTTAGCTTACGAGCATGCTATTCTCCATTTGCATTTCACCTCTTTTGAGAAGGACCCATTAATGCAGTCGGTAAGCCCTAGCAACATAACTCCTGGATATATCAAATACTATCATGACGGTAAGTAGATGTACTGCCAAGCCAGTTGTCCTTGGTTCTTGACACCTATTTCTTTGTGTTATTGTGAGCTGATTGAGTACTCTTGGTTGATCGTAGGTGCTCCTACACATTCCTCAATTTGATTTACATTGGTTTGAAACTCAATAATATAAGGATAGCAATCAAGATTTCCAACTAATCAAGTATATAGCAACCTTGAAACTTTGATACTAGTGATAATATGCCTATATGGATGATAGACAGTGTTGAAACTTGGGAATGATTGAATGGGCGTTTCATGCACATTTCAATATGTATTTGAGGAAGAGTCAATAAGAGCAATAGGATATAAATGATTTATGAGATAACCCATTGTAGTGTGTTATGTTCCCTAATTCAATGTTACTCACAAAGTTCAAAAATACAATGAGTCTAATTAGGCTAAAATGATGTAGTTCATGAAATACCCAATTAGAGAAAGAAGAATTGCCATGACCAATAAGGATAATTGATTGATAAGATTCAAAAATAGCAAATTAGCCATTATTTTTCGTCTCATTAAAAGCGTTGATAATATGTGTTTAAAGATGTAAATGTATCTGCTTTACGATGGGAAAAGGAAGTATTTATACTAACTCTAGTACTAATGGTATTTTAGTAAATACCAAAAATATAAAACACAAATACAAACAAAAGACGTCGGCCTTAAATGTGCGTGGCGTCGAGCCAATCAAGGGAAGAACTGGTAAGTCGGTACGTGTATCGTCCATCTACCGTCGGGTTGGGCTAGGAGCATACCGGCTGGCTGGTGTTTGCTGCTCTTGTGTGACCCTTCTATGCTTCAACTGGCGAACACTGTCATGACAGTAAGTAGATCTGTCGTTAGGCCGATGGCCTTTGGTTCCTGGCACCTATTTTTTGTGTTGTTGCAAACCGATCGCTCGCTTTTGGGGCTCCTACACATTTCTCGGTATGATAGACGCTGGTTCGGAGCTCGATATACACAACCAACCCCCATGAAAAATCTAAAATGCTTTTCTAGATGCAACCTACTTTAAATCATGTCTTTTTTACAACTTCAATAAAGAAGGCGATCACTAAGATGGTCAGGAAAAAAAAAAAAAAAAAAAAACCCTTATTGAAAACAAATACTTACCAACTTGCATGATTTCTTTCCAAACCAACTTCTTCTTGAAAGACAAAAGATGTAGTAAAGGCTAAAATTACACTTAGTGATTCATGGGAAGCGAAATAAGATGTGATTGCTTACCGGTGACGAAGGGTTTCATGCGGATCCCTAAGTATATTTGGAGGAGCACGGTTAAGAGAGAGATAAGTTTGGTTTTCTTTCTTGCCTTTTAAAGACATCATGAAGAATAATTAAGATCCGGCCTATTTTAGGGAATGCAGTCCGCTTTAGGAGTTGGTCATGCAAAAGAATTAAATACATGATACTGCTTTAAAATGAATTGAAAAAGAGAATGACTAGAATGTGCTTATTCTAAACTATTTTTTTTTTTTTTGGCCTTTTCTCTTAAGAATGCTTAAATTTTCACTTTGTAACTTCACATCACAATTATGATAGAAACAGATTAGATACAAATTAAATAATTCTCCAACACTAACTTTTAAATAAATATAGATAGGATAAGAAAAAAGTGATAGATAAAGTAGAGAAAAGAAAAAGTCCCAAAAGGCTCATAATTGTTATAAGGAAGTGTCACTCTATCTCATCACAACCTTAGAGTTTTAAAGATGAATAGAAGATATGTCTATATTTCCAAAAATTATATAGTTAGTACAGATAAACTCCTAAATTTCAAAGGTTGCATTTGTACTCTCCTGATGTAACTTTTAAAAATATGCATATTTTTTAAATGTGACATTAAAATTCAAAAAAATGTTACTATTGATGATCCTTTGCCAATAATTTTATAGATTTAGCGAAGTTTGGGGATATATGAATATATTTAAAATTACGTAAGGATGAAAAAACGCTTTAAAATCTTAAGAATGTATCCGCAATTGGCAAGTTGTTTTAGAAGTGTATTTGCATCATTGCTCCTTATTTTCCAATGGTTTTTTATCTTGATGCCTAATGTCCTATTCCTCATAGTCCATTTTATCCCTTAGATTGCCTCAGTCCATTGTAGCTCAAACGAAGAAGTTCTAGATATTTATTTATGTAACATTATAAGATCATACTGTACGTATATATTAATAATATATAATAATTATGATAATTCTAAATATAAATATATATTATAGTTTAATTATTTATTAGGATATACATGTTGATTACAACGTAATATAATTTTTATGTATTCTATCATTCATATTTACTTATTTGAGATTATAATATCATATTGTCTATAGTATTATAATATTTCAATTAGATATTTACTATAAAATAACTATCATAATTTATTATAAATATATATAGAATGTCATTTTTATTTATTATCTTAGATAATAATTTAACATATATATTATATCTGTTGTGATAATTATTATATAACATTATTTTTTATTTATAATATTATTGATATTAATTTATGTAATATTAAAATAATCATATTCTATATATATTACTTCTACGCTAGGGGTATTCATGGAAAGAGCCTATGAATCTCTATTCATGAGGTTATTCTTATGAATCTCTATTTAACATTTTTAATAATAAGAATATAGGTATTACGTATTTAAGATGAAAAAAAGAAAACACAGTAATAACCGTTCAATTGGGAATGAGAGGGGACTGAAATAGAAATTTCCCCTAAGTGGACATGACATTGAGGGTTAGAATTTGTCATGATAAAGCATATGCAAATTAAATTGACATATATAGAAATGAAAGGAGAATAAAGGATGTATACAGCGATTTAAGTAAAAGTTCTCAGTGGGGATTGAAGAACCATGGAGAAAGAACCAGTAATTTCGCATTATAAAAATATGGAATATATAAACTCAGATTCCTACCGATTCTCTAAACAACTCATACATGACCTAACTTTTTAGGACTTAAGACTTGTGCCATTGATACGCTGAAAAGGTGTTTAGAAAAAATGAGCACAATACTAATAAGTATACAGATCGTATCAAGTAGTATAATGTTGAAAACAAGTGTCGATCCCACGAGGACTTAAGTAAAGTACTAAATTTGTGCTAACTTTAGTTAATATTCAGATAAATCAAGAATGATTTTTTTTTTTTTTTTGTATACTAAAATTAAAACTAACTTAACTCAATTACAATAAGATCAAAAGATGATTTGAAAAACTTATTAATAGAAAAGTGATGGGAAATCGAGATTTCACCCTAGAGATACTAATTAAGTTGCCATCGAGTTATATAGAATAATATATGTATGGTTATTTTATTGAAATTATAATTCCTTAAATTAAGGATTCGACCTCTAATCTAATTAGTCCGCTTCTGCTTTCTAATCAATAGTTGATTCTAGAGTATTATCATACATCTTCTAATAATATGATAATCTAATATCTTCAACCCAATTATCTTAATTCCTTAGTGATTAATTAGTTTAAGATATTGTATTAATCTCCCAATAATCTCTGATTAAACAATTAGACACTGCTTCTGCATTTATCTGAATTCTTTAATCAAGAACTCCTAATGAGTTTACAAACACTCCCAAGTCTATAACCTCTAACAATCATAACTTAGACGAGTCATAATTGAAATAGAAAGAGCTGCAATCTGAAATAAGCCATATTTATATTACTCCTATAACATAATTACCACAATCATTTTAGCATTCTAGGGTTTATCTCATTCCCATCTAATAAATTAGTTAGCCATGGAATTCATAGCATCAACATAATTATGTATGAAGGAATTCATGATTCAATATAATTATAATTGCAACACAATTCTTTATGATAAACAAGAAATGCGAACAATCTCACTGATTCCTTATATAGATGAAATTACTGGTTTGTGCGCACTTTTCTCAAGAAATTCTAATAGCTAAACTCTCAATTGAAATCCAAGCAAACGTTTTTCAATCTTCCATAAATCTCACGGTGTAATCTCTCCAATTATATTGAACCCTAACTTCTCAATATTAAAGCAAAACAACTAAAAGAAAAGTATCAAATTATCAGAACCGTCCTCTTCTCTCTACTCTCTTCTATATATATATATATCTCCACGAAAAATACAATAAAAATTCTTTCTTTTCGTGCACACCAAGTAGACCACGGCCGTGTGTAAAGCCGTGGTTGTCACTACTACCATGGCCGTGGTTCAAGGTTATAAGCTTCACTGATCGTCTCATTTTCATTGCTATTCATCGGCTGTTTTAGTCACGGTCGTGGATTCTCCCTTGCTTGCAGAAAGTCTTCATTCCTCTGTGTTTTCATGCTCCAAATGCACTCTTTCCAGCTCCTTTTCTCCCTTTTTTATTGAATTGAACCTGAGGCAAATATATTAACTAGTTAAGTGTCAATTCTTTCAATTAAGCACATAAATCTTTAGGATATCGTTGAATTGCCACCAATAAAACAGGGGTTAAATTAGCTTTATCAGCCATATGATTTGATTTTGCACTAATAGGATCAGGCATAGATCTACTATTGGGGAAAGCTAGAATAAAATGAATAGGTGAATGGACCTAAATGCGACTGGACAAGTGACAGGGTATTTTGGCCGACTTAAGTATTTTGATGGGCTGTTATAACGACTGGTGTTTGGATAAAGGATGGACGCATGTACAGGTTAAAATGAAAGAGAAAAATGAGATACTCTTTAACTTACGTGCACCTCTAGGAAATAGCCCCGTTCCTCGACTTGTGTGGTAAAAGTTGCGGCAATCTCTTCAGTTGAAGATGTTGATTTAAAAACTTCCTGGGAATACAAGCATGCGAGTGAGTGAAATCAACAAAATTTTAGATATCGAGTTGAAATTTGAAAGAACACTGAAAGTTGACAGATTGCCTGGACGCACTACCTTGCTTCTTCTCTTCATCAAGCGCCTTACCACATTGACCCATAACCAACAATTGGACCTTGATTCTTCACCACCCTCAACTTGGAGGATTTCCCTGGCTAGTTCTCTTAGTGAATCATGCATGTGCAATTTATGATCATAGTCGATCTTCACTAAGGACATTTCTTGCAATTCGTAAAGAGCTTTTTCCTGTGTAGCTTCCAAGAGAGGAGACAAGTTGTGCATGTCGAGTCCATTGGGAAAGAGAGCTATCCCAAGGAATAACAGTTTCTGACTTTTGTCTAATGCTTGAAAGACCAACAACAATATTTTCTTGACATCCTTATGTGGGCTATCTTGTAATTCCTTTAAAGTGCTTTTCCATTCCTCCTTTGTCTTGTTAGACAGAGCGGATCCTATTAATTCAATAGCCAATGGAAGACCACCAGAAAATTCCACCACTCTTTTTGAGATATCTTTGAATGCATATGGAGGATTAGGTCTTCCGAATGCCTTCTTACAAAAAAGTTCCATAGATTGAGCAGGGTTCAATGCACTTAATTCATATTTCAAGGTCACTTCAGGGGCAATGAAAACATCCCATCTGCTGGTCAATATGATTTTACTACCAGGACCAAAGTATTTGCACATCCTCATCAATGTTCTCATCCTAATCTTGCCATCAATATCATCTAGGACAACAAGAACGTTCTTGTCATGACAAAATTTCTTGATCCTATTCATGCCTTCGATACAGCTATTTCCTGTAGATGCTCCCGATTTTAGAATAATGGAGATAAGTTGCTCTACCGAAGCCTTCCATTGCAAGGTTGCTCCAATGTCGACCACAAAGCTACAGAATTCAAAGCTATGCTTGAGTTGGTTGTAGATGTATCTGGCTAAAGTTGTCTTTCCAATGCCACTTTCTCCATAAATCCCAAGAATGTCAACAACATTTGTATTTTCAGATACCGCTTCCATAATTTCGCTTGCTTTCTCATCAATACCGACCAAGTGATCCATATAGATCTTTTTCTCCGACGTTTTATTGCCATTCATTTTGGGAGTATTTTTCAACTTTAGTTTGACCTTCTCGACAATACTTCTAACCATCATGCCTTCGTGGCTGACAAAGTACCAAAGTAAATGGGATGTGAAAATCATCATAAGTGGAATTCAAGAATGATTTCAAAGAAACATTCTTCAGGCTTCTTTCAAGGGTTCGTTATATCATTTATTTAAAAATTTGAAGATGTTTCTCAAATAAAGACATGGTAGTGTTAGTCACTTCAGCGATGAAAATTGTAGTTACCTAAACGGAGCACCATTTCTTATTTTGAACCCCCACAAAACAAAAGATTAGTCTAATAGAAAGATGAATCAAATTACTTAGGAGATTAAGTCAAATTCACAATAAAAATAAGCTAGAAATCCAATTAGATAGAGAATTAAACATTTTAATTCCTTAATGTATCTTTCCCATTCTAATGAAACTAATGTTTCAATCCTCATTCAAGTGGCAGTCCTTAATATTTTATTGCTTTTAGATTACAACAAGAGAAAAATGTGGAAATCCCTCTCTCCCCTATATACACATAGAGCCTCTTAACAAACCCTAGCTATTAGGAGGCAGCCACGTAGCCACTCCTTCCTTCACATTGTCTTCATTTTCTTCACCACCCTAAAATCACATATCCAAGATTATTGATTTCAATATCCACAAATCCCACTTTTTAGTTAAATAAAGTTTCTAACATATTAATTTTTTCCCTTGTCATTTCTACCATCACCTATCTATCATAATCTACTGCCACCAAACTAATTCTACAAACTTGGTAAAATAGAAGAGATCATGATGATTGAGATATCGATTTTTTAGTAGCTTTCATTTTTTTAACAAACAGTTTTATCTTATATAACTTTTTTTTTTCTATCCTTTTTATTGTCATCTTGAGGATTATGTAAATCCTTGAAATTTAGGCATGTTCTTTTAGAGGGGAAAATGATCTTGATACTCTTAGGGGTGAAATGGTCGAAATATTAATAAAAAAATGAATAAGAGGAAGAAGGGACTAATGTGAGTCTTAAAAATTTTCAAGAAATCTCAAGTAGATAGGTCAAATTTTACAGATAACATTAGCAATAGCTATAAGTAGTTCAGAATTTGCTAACTCGTACAAAGCTCAGACCTTGAAACTAAATAAAATATAAAACAATAATGGGAAAGTGGTAGACTAAGTGAAAATATATTCAAATACAAAACTAGCAAAAAGGACCAAAACAATATTGTAAAAGTCACAAGTTATGCCAATGTAATAGAGATAATTGACAAAGTGAACAATCCTTATTGAATGCTATTAAGTTTGTCTCATCTTCTTTTGAAATTAAATTAAAGTTCAAATACATGTGTCAACAAGATAAGACACAACAAACATTCAAACCAATGAGAATGTAACTAACATAACACTCCTCTAAAGCTCCAATTACTATAGCTACTTATACACACTTTATAGGATATCTTAAGCCTAAATAACAGAACCCAAGACTCTTTCTTCGCCTCTCATTCTTAGAGTCAAAACTAAACCCATCCTACCCCTACCCACCAACCCCTTCCCTTTAAAACAAAAAAAAAAAAAAAAAAACAAAAATCTCTTCTCTCTCTTGCTTTTACTTCGTCTCCATTGCCTCTCTACTTCTTTCCTTTGACTTCTTCCTTTCCTCCACTGCTTTTTAGATTTTCTACTCAAAGTATCTTAGGAGTCTTACATGAAATAACATTGAGGTCTATAATCTCATTAGTAAGAGTCATTTAAAGCAATTGGTAAGCTCATTTTCTTCCCTTATCCTTTTCAAGAATTGCATGTAGCCATTTAGTGCTAAGATAATCTTATCTTTCCATTTTAGCTTTGTAATCTCTTCAAGCTAGTGTAAAACCAACTTTCTAAGGTAAGAAATCTAAATTTATGGCCCATGAATGTCTAAAAGCACCATGGTTTTTCGGTGGCTCTATAGCTTAGATTAATACTAGATCTTATTATCTCATTGTCTCATATGATGGAGTTTGATTTCATTCGAATTCTTGCCAATCTCTACTGTCCATGCTATTGGTCATGCTATATAGGATGTAATATTAAGCATTTATGATAAATTCCATCTAATTTATGATCATCTTTAAGTATAGGATGTCTCAATTTAGCTAAAATAATGCATTGGAACTTGGAAGTTTTGATCCTTTCAAAAGTAACATGACTAGCAACTACCTAAATTTTATTTCACATAAAAACTATATTAATTAGAGTGTAGATAAAACAATTAATTGCAAACTAAGCCCTTAGACGTTAAGGAATAGAATTAGTAACTTGAAATAAAATTGAAATCATAAACTAACTAGCCCATTAAAATAACTTTAGAAGTGTTGAAGAAAAACCAAGTATTATCAAAGATGATACAATTTAATTTTAGTCACAAAAAGGAAAGAATAACATACCAACATGTGAATTATAGATTTTAAGCGAAATTATAGAATGCTTTGGAACTAACATTAACATATATGCTAGTGACAAGTTCATCAATGACCACATGTACAATATAAGGTTTATTGAACAACTTGATTCATGTATTTATTCAATTGAAGATCAAAGATGTAAACCATTTAATTATAAGTGTTTGAAAATCACTTTTATCCAACTAAACTTTGGAAACAAGATAGGAGGCACATAAATTGAAGAAAATCAAATTCACACACTTCAACTCCATACTTTGTGATATTCTAGTTTGTTTCAAATTATTGCACTTTCCATATACTTTAAAGCCTTTCTAGACCTAAAAACTAAAATTTCATTGAATAAAATTTAAAATGACTACTCATTTGTCAAATTCTGATAAAAAACACTCAAGATATAGTCAAAACAAGTTAGGATGTGGTAGATGAAATTAGCTGTAATAGTTTGATCCTAACGATCAAATTTTCCAAGATCACTACAACTTTTTCAAATACTAAAACACTAAGCTTCCAATCTTAAATCCCACCAACAACCTAAAGTTTATCTTAGTCGAGTTTCATCTTGAAACTCAATTGATAAAGCTAAAAACGAACCCTTAGAATGAAATACCTCTACACTGTCCTCTATTAATTATTTGTCAATGACCAAAGTTATAGAAATTTCTACAATTTGTATGAAACTTGAAACAGTGATTTTTCACCTCTCAAATGTTAATAGGACACCTAGTTTGCCTTTATGAAACTCCATGTAAAATTTTGTTCATTGAATCCATGAGCCAATCCCCATGAAGTGACACCTATTGTTTTATTTTTGCACATTTTTGTCTTCACCTCTCAAATGTTAATAAGACACTTATAGAGCTTATGTTTCCGATTAGTTAGGAAGAAAGCCTATTTCATTTTGACCAATTTCTAAGTGCCAAATTGTAGTTATGAAAGTGGAACTAGGATGCACAAATAATTCTAGAAGAGCTTAAGTAAATAGCACCCTTTCTTAACCTTTTAAATTGAACTCGTACCTTACCTAACCATATTAGATCATAAGTTAATCAATCAAGTTTAGCTTGCAATTTATCTTGCCAAAAAGTATCCTTAAACATATATTTTACTACAATTTAAAAACATTGGAAAAGTCTTGAACCAAGTTAAGTGCCCATACAAATTACTTTCCCATATTTTTCCAATTTACTTATATAGGATCATAATATGGGCAACAAAAATAATCTTAGGCATAGAGAGCTTTGTTACACCTATTGATATGCAGGATTCTCACTTAAATTGACAAAATATGGTCGATCTGAGTCAAATTATTACAATTGAAACTATGGCCTTACTTATTTAACCCTTTACAATGACAAAGAATAGTCACCCTTTTTATCCAAAACCTTTAGGTTGATCTACTTCACAAATTTACCTTGAAACCCTCTAATTTTCCTTATACTCTCCTAACATAGAGCTCTTAAAACCATACAAATCAACTTCTTACTTGATATTGATCGACTCTAGTTGTCTAATAATTGATTTAAGACATGAACTATGTTTATTTGGTAGAATCAATTGAACTATCTTAAAAACTTGAACATGACCACAAAAAATTAAACTTCTACCATGCAATAAAAATAGAAAAACAAAGCTTAAGGTACAATCTTATGTTTTAACTAAGATTAAAGTAGTTGGAAATAAAGATATGACATATCTAAAAGTAAATTGAAGTTTTCCTAACTCTAAAATTTACTATCGATTAAATAAATTGAGTAACACCCTCCAATTAAGTTCAAATATGATATTAATCTACAAATGAATTGTTTAAAAGCATAATAACCTGACCATAATAGAGATAAAGCCGTAAACTAAGAATATAAGTCAGTATATGCATATAGGATACAAAGCATTACCACATATTAAAACTTTGTGAGAAAATTAAGCTAAAAAAAACTTTGAAGCTAAGACCATATAAAAACTAGAGTCTTAATGATAATTTAACCACTAGAAGATATTCTTGTAGACTCTTAATGGTAAATAGAATGTTAAGACGAATGAACTAAGTTCCATAGCATTTGGACTGGTTGTTTGATGGTGATGTAAACTCTATAAAGTAACTTTTCTAACTCCTAATTAACCTAAAAGATCTACTCAAGAAATGAGTGAAGATAAAATTAAATAATATTTATAGAAGATAAATCGAAGGTTTAGGACAAAAAGATTTTTAGATAAATTAAGGAAGCCTCATATAGCATGAGTGACTTCCTTTAACTCTCTAAGATATTAATTATATATTGTGTTCTCAATGAACTTCCTACTTAAAGAACCATTATTGTCATGATTTTTGTTCAAGAGAACAATTCCTTTAGCTTTACCGCATTCCTAGGTGAGTAATACTCTATGATTATTACACTTATGTTTGTAAGTGTTAGCTAATGAAACTAACCATATGATGACTTATAAAAGAAATGTTTATGGGTTATTCAGAGATCATATGATCATGACTGTTGATGTTTAGATTGCTCTCACTAAATCATAGGCTTTTATCAATCAGTTTGCTTGTGATGCTTTGTTTACTAAATGTTAAGTGTTTGCTATTCATAATTTGTTGTTTGCCTCATAAACCAGATTAATTGAGGATTGGCTAAGTTAAATTAATCCAAACATGCATTGCATCCCTCACATCTCTTCTTGATTGTCGTCAACATTACATAGTGCAATAAGAAGGCCATATGGAGGTGATTCTCTACATGTAACATTGGTCTAACCTATAGGAGTTACTACTGCATCGGGAGACAATGCCCTCTAATTGGAGCATAGAATGGCCCGTTTAGTTGGCTTTGAATTATTAGGTGAATATTGGATTGTTAGGATGACTTGCCGACAATTCTTCATATTTGAAATCCGGAGTTGAGGTGTAAGAATGGTCTATTAACCCTATAGCTTTAGAAGGTTTAAATTTGACCCTTAAAAATTCTCTAGAAGGTCTTATAAATGATTTCCATGCATATGATTGGTGTGTTGCACTACATCCTTAACGATGATAATTTAGTTGACTTATTGCTTATAATGTTATTGGATAGACGTAAACTTGATGGTGAGAAAGTTAAGTTGTAAATTGAAAGGGAAAATATATTATCACATGTGTAATAATGTAGGTATTTATGTATTTTGATGATTTCTTGATCCATTGAGATCATTAGATTCTGAATGGTTTCTTGGTCTTATTATTTAGTTGGGGATGTCATTATTTGGTCAGTAATTTACAAGTCTTCTAATGACAAGCTTGATAGGCTAATTACAAATTCTATAATGAATGAGTATTTATAGGTGTGAAAGTTAAATTTTAAACAAGTTACTGGTATTGTAGATAAAATCGTACTCACTATGACCATAAGATGGTTATTGCATAGTAGGTGCATATGTTAAACGACAACTTATAAAGATGCTACCATTTAAGGGCATGACATTGAGTGAAATCAAAGTGTTAGGTTGTCAGAAATAAGAGAAACCTATCAAATGGTGGAATGAGGCAAAACTTAGTTAGAATTAGGTATAAAGTAAAACACTTAGACTTCTAGAATATATTAGTGTAATAACACGTATATGTATTTATGTTTTTGTATACATGGAGGGATATAAATATACTCATATATATAAATAACTACACTTTCCTTGCTATTCCCCTTCCCTCGATGTGATTACTTTAGAGATTCCTAGGCTATAGATTTTAAATATTGAATTATAGAAAATGTGAGAAGCAAAATGCTAAAAATATATGAAAGTAAGTATCTTCAATGGTGCATTTATGGAGAATTGTGTGTCAGTAATTGAAAACATTAGAAGATATTGGTTGAATGTTGGGAGTTTCAATATCTCGATTTGGAGTTATATGAATCCTTGTAAATAGTGGTTGTAGTTTTGAATTTTGTGATGGAATATTTTGATTTGAGAAGATTGGATTTGGTTAGCATATGTGATCCTAGGTTTGAAATTGATAGTTGAACACTTTTATAAGTGTGAAGGTAAGATGGTGTGAATTGAAATGCTATTACTATTGTTAACTCATGAATGTTTTGATGATGCCCTTACTTAGGAGAACGTACTGTTGAAATTTTGTCAATCATAGTCTTTCATACTTATATTTGACAAGGCCTTGATATAATACGAATCATTGATTTCTTTCTTCTTTTTTTCCCCAACGAATTGAAAATTTGAATTAGAGATTTTAGTTATGATCCTATTTAAATTGAGGATGTATTTGGGTGATATATGACTTTTTAGTATCACAAATAGGTAGATTATAGCTATGTAGATGAATATTGATAATAAGAATGGGAAAGATCTATGAAAATAGTTGTAATGAAAAGGAGAAAGTAGTTGGATGCTCTTGATAATTAGGCATGGATCAATTTGGAAGATGATAGTCACAAAGCTCTTATAAGTTGAGATCCATGAGTTGAGTTGTAATGAGGATGAAGTATGATAAAGAATAAGGTATTTGAATTTAAAGTGAAACTCCAATGAATATGATGGAAAGGTTAAAGAATTGGAGTTCAAATGAGAAATAGTCTTTTATAAAATTGCATGAAGATCTTAGCAATATACTAAGCATAAGTCAATTTAGGGTTCTTTATGAGAATTACATATAGCCTTTTAGTGTTAAGATCCTGTTATCTTTTCATTTTAGTTTGCAATCTCTTCAAATTAGTGTAAATCAAGTTTCTAAGGTAAGAAATCTAAATTTACAACCCATTCATGCCGAAATGTTAAAGCTAATTATCTTGTTGTCTCATATGATGGAGTTTGATTCCATACACTCTCTTGCTAATATTGACTATCCATGTTACTGGTCATGCTAAATAGGATGTTATCTCAAAGATTTATGATAAATTCCATATGATATATGATCATCTTTAAGTATAAGATGTGTTGATTTAGCTAAAATAATGCATTAGAAGTTTTAATTAGTAGATCCCTATTAGGAAAATAACATGACTAGTAGCTACATAAATGTAATTTCAAATAAAACTTACAATAATTAGAATGTAGGTAAAAGGTTTAATAGCAAAAAAAAAAAAAAGAAAGCCCTTAGGCATCTAAGAATAAAATTGGCAACTTGAAATGCAAGCTAAACCCCAAATTAACTAGTCCATTAAAATAATTTTGGAATTTGTTGAAAAAAAAAGCAAGTATTATAAAAGTCATTACAATTTGATTTAAGTCACATAATGAAAAGAGTAAAAACCAACAAGTGAATTATAGATTGAAGTCGAATTACATAAGGCTTTAGAACTAAATTAATATATATGCTAGTGACTCTATCATCAACGACCACATGTATCATATAAGGTTTATTGAACAACTTCATTCATGTATTAATTCAGTTGAAGATCAAAGAAGTAAACTATAAGTGTTTGAAAATCACTTTCATCTATCTAAAGCTTTGGAAATTAGATAGGAGGCATACTGGAAGAGAACTAAGTTAACATACTTCAACTCCATATTCTATCTTGTTTGGTTCGTTTCAAATTACTATACTTTCCCACATACTCTAAAGCCTATTTAGACCTTGAAAACTAAAAGTACTCATTTAATAATCTTCATAATGACTCTTCACTTGTGAAATTTCAATAGAAAACGCTTAAGATGACCAAAACATGCTCAAATGTGGTAAATGAACTTAGTTGTCATAGCTAAACCCTAATGACTAAATTTCCTAAAGTTACTACAACTTCTACTAATATCAAAACATTAAGCTTCCACTTTTCAAATCCCACTAACATCCACTTTATCTCAATTGAGTTTGATTCTGAAACTCAATTGATAGAGCCAAGAATGAACCCTTAATCAGTGTACATATTGATTGTCCTTTGTCAATTATTCATTGTTAACCAAAATTATAAATATTTCTACCATTTGTATAAAACTCGAAATGAAAAGCTTCTACCTTTAAATGTTAATAACATACCATTGTTTGCTTCTATAAAGTTTTCTATGAAAATTTGACAATAAAGGCCTTAAACTATCCCCTTCAAAGTGACATATATTATTCTGGCTTCTACCCATTTTCCCTGTACAATTATTTTGTTTTGGCCCCCATTGTTTTGCTCACTCTCCTATAGATTTCTTTTGTAGGTTAATTGAAAGCTAGGTAAGATAGGATCTCGAGTGAAAGTGCTCCATTCCTTTCTTGAAGGCCTTTTGAGATAGATGTAGACATAATAGTAGGAAAGTTAAGTTGAAAATTAAAAGTAAAAGTATGTTGTCACACAAGTATTTAACTATTTAGATGATTTCTCGATCCATTGAGATAATTAGATTCTAAATGGTTCCTTCATCTCATTGTTTGGTGGGGGATACTAACTCTTTACAGTCCAAGATAATTGATTTTATTTATGTACTATGTCATTTATCTATAAGTCTTATAATGATAAGCTAGATATGTTAGTTATAAATTCTATCTATGTTTAAGTATTTATAGGTGTGGTATTGAAATTCTAAATAGGTTATAGGTATTGTAGATAAAATCTCATGCACTCTAACCATGAGAATGTTATGGAGTAGTGGGTGCATAAGTTTAATGATGACTTATAGGATGTCACTATTTAGGCCCCATTTGGAGGGGTAACAGATGAGTCATCCCTTCTACGGGATTTTTCATACTCGCTAATTGGGTGAGTCTTATTTACATAGGAGAAAATTTCTTATTCCCTAAGTCGAGTAGTTTGACTTCTAAAGAGTTGTACTAGTCTATCTAATGAAAAAAAATTCATCAAAACTCTCTCTCTCCTACGTACAAACATTTATTTTCCTTCCCCCCTATCTATCTTCACCTTCTTTTTTGTATATTTATTTCTATATATCTTGTTTACTTATATTTCTAATGTTTACATTGAGTTAACCAAATATAATTACAAGATTCAATAATTAAGGTAAATTGTGAATAGCTTCCTAAACATGGACCTCAATGAGGATATATTCTAAACTTTTAAGTGTTACAAATGACTCTTGTAAACTTTATTTTTGTATGAATATACCCATAGACATTCAAATTATGAAAATTATCCCTAAACTTTGATAAATTTGAAATATAAATGACATTAATTGAAAAGTTTAAGTGGTTGTTCTAAACCATGTCAAAGCTTAAGGAGTTCATTACAAGATTTGAAAGTTCATGAGTATATTTATATTAAGTTAAGGTTTAGAGGGCTTATTTGTAAAAAGTTAAAATTTTATAAGTATATTCATATCAAGGCCAAAATTTAGGGGCATAATATGCATTTCCCCAATACTATTATGAATTGTCAAACAATAGACGTATAGTAAAATTCAAAAAATTGGATTCTTTGAATTATATTTTAGAAATTCAATTTCAAGAGTAAACAATAAAATAAGGCCCATAAATTATAAGTTACCATAATAAGTAATGATTTTAGAGCCTTAGAATTCCATGTGTAACAGGATCATTGCTTTCGGCAACAAAGTATTAATAGGAATTACAAACATTTTGAGTTTTTTACAAATTAGGAGTGATTTTACTAATTAGAATAGTAATTACCGACTTTCTTGACAAGCTTACAATGCCTTAATGTATGTTATGCAAAATTATGAATATTATGTGACTATATGAAATATATAATTTATGAAAATTTTGCTTCATAAGATTACTTAGGCTTTCCTAACAAGCTGTATTTTATGAAATTTGAGTGAAGTAAATTTCTTGAGTGTTTTTATAGACATAAACAAAAATATGAACTTCATATTGCCTTACGAGTGTTTAAGTAAAATTATAATTAAACAACTGTATTTACAAACCCTAAGCATGCATTGAGATTTTAAAGAGAACCACTTTGACAAAGTTCAATAATTTACAACTTTAGAGGAACTACGAACGTTTATCTTAAATTATGAACTATAAAATAAAATTAGGGTCATATAATTCAGTTAATAATATGTATAGATTTATAAAATATTAAGTTAAGCCACAACCTTTTTGAGTTAGATTACGAACTTTATATGAATTTACAAAATTCAAGGCATTTTATGAACCCCTAAATAGTGTTATGAAACGCGAGAGAGGTTACAAAATTTATCGTGATTTTATAACAATATGTCAAATTATGATTTTTATAGACTATTGACACAAAAACTTTGAAGGGATTTATGGACTTTTAAGTAATTTCTAAAACATTTAAGGCAACTTTGGAATGATGAAGGTTTCTTATAAATTAAAGTGAATTTATTCACTTAAAAGATATTTTACAAACTATTAAGTAAAAATATGAACTTAAAAGATATATCATGAAACTACATAAAGTTACAACATATAAGGTTTAAGGGGACTTGCTTCTTATTTTTATTGCTATTTTGGATTTTTTAATAAATAAATAGGTTTTACAAATTTAGTAGTAGAGTTATAATTAAGCTAGAAACCTGTTTGTTGATAAAAAAAAAATTAAAAATTGCAAAAATATGAAATATAAAAAAAAAAAATGTAGTATAGAAAGTCATAATGAAGTAGGAAAATAAAAGAATTATTTTTGGTTATTACGGGGACGCTGATTGTCGGTGGCCAACCCCAACATTAAGATGATTGGAACGGCCACAAAAATGATCACGACCCACCACCACCCAATAAGGGCTAAGGTATTTGACATTTTCTTTTTTTCCTCTGGAAACAAATGCATTTGCCACTCTTTTATACGCTTTAAAATCAATTTCATCGGCTATGCGGATCTTAGAAACAAACATTTTCCGTTACATACCTCGTATCATCAACGACCAATCCTTTCATATTCGCAATACGTTTCAAAGCCCCCTTCCAGCTTTCCACGATCGTCCCATCAGACTTCACGATATGCGATTGTATTCTTTTAAACGAATTCCTAAGGCTTCTTATATCACAGGGTTTGACCTTGTAAAAGATGGGCATAACCGTCAGTATCCCGGTGTCCTTACATTTCAAGATATGTACCAACTCTTTAAGGCAGTTGTCGCTGGAAGCATAATCTTCTGAGATGATCGTTATGGCTATTCTTGACTGTTCAATGGCTGCATGAAGCTTCCTCTCGATATTCTCTCCAAAAGGAAGTGAAGGTTCGTCCATGTAGACACAGATCCCAGCATCTTTGAGGCTCAAGTAGAGATGATCTGCGATATTTCTCCGGGTATCATTTCCTCTGAAGTTTAGAAACACGTCGTATTTCTTCTCCCGAGACTCCTGGATTTTGGCATGTATTGGGTTGAGTGTTGTTCTTCTGCGCAAGCTCAATAAACTCGTAGCTTGACCCATTCTGTAAACGTATCATATATCTAGGTCAAACATGATTATTGATTACAAACTGTAAAAAAGTCCAATATAAGGTTACGTTGTCCAGGCCGTAGGGATTGATACAGGACTACGAGTTCATGAGAGGAGAGAGATGATGCCGAAGGTAATGGCGAAACGGGACTGAGAGTCGATCGAATGGAAGCAATCAACGGGGATGGTGATTATACTGAATCTAAATCATCTGTGGAAGGTTTCAAAGGTTTTAAATGGATAAATTACACCGAACACCTTAAAATTTGGAAGAATTACACCAACATCGTAACATAATCTCTAGTTCCTTTTAACCAATCCCATCCCTTGACTACACACGTTTTAAATTTTTAATTGTAAGATTTTTGTGAGAAGTGAAGCTGACATCAAATGTGGGTTAAAGATATTTTTGGTGGATGGTATATGTAATTCTATATTTCCCAACTACATTACACAATTTTAAAAAGACCGCTGCATTACACAATTTTAAAAAGACCGCTACATAATCTATAGTTCCTTTTAACCAATCCCATCTCTTTACACACGTTTTAAATTTTTAATTCTAGGATTTTTGTGAGAAGTGAAGCTGACATCAAATGTGGGTTGAAGATATTATTTTTGGTGGATTGATGGATAGTTATAAAATTTTGAGAAGAAAATTTCNATTTCTGTTTTTCTGTATTTCACACGTGACTATAGGAGTTAGTTTTAATTCGTTAGGAAGTTAGTTTGGCTCTAGCTGTCTTTCTGTTAGATGCTCTATATTTATATACCTAAATCTCAGTAAATAATATAACTTTTCCTTTTCTGTTCTATTTGTTTATCCATTTCTCTTATTGCCGCTGATATTTTCATGAAGTACATAGATACAAACATTAGCTGAAGTATAGATTACAAACAATGCTGATGAGTTCACATGGTATTAGAGTGGTTGAACGGATGTTCTCTTCGCTATAGCTATATTTCTCTTTATCATTAAGTCAGTTTCATTTTGCTTTATAGTAATGGCAATTGTCAAATGGACTAGTGCTGATTCATTTTGTCTTTTTGGTTCGAATAATCTGAAAATGATGCTCGAGAATGTTATTTTCAATGGAAGAAACTTTATAGCCTAGAGTAGGTTAGTAAAAGTAGGTTTAAGATCAAAATTGAAGTTAAGATTCATTGATGGTTCAAATCCTAAACCAAGAGATGATTATTTGGAATTTTTCAAGTAGATTAGATGTGATTACATGGTGCATTCATGGTTGTTAAATTCAATGAGTGTTGATTTGTGTCCAAACTATCTATATGTACAACAACACGGAATCTTTGGCTAGAAATTGAAGAACAATATGGATACACTAGTGGACCACTATTTTATCAATTATAACAAGAGATATGTAATATCAAACATGTCAATTTCTAAATATTACAATAGAATGAAGAAAATTTGGGATAAGCTTCAGGTTCTTAAGCAGTTTCTAGAGCAAACTTACATTGTTTAGAGTACTGCACTTGTGATGTTCGTACTTGCATTGTTGAATTTGATTCAAAGCATAAGCTCATTTAGTTTCTTATGGGATTGTCTGATGGCTTTGAATATGTTAGAAATCAGACTTTAGGCATGGATCCACTTCCTACTGTTAATCAAGTGTTTTACCTAGTACAATAAGTTGAAATTCAAAGACAGATTACATCATGTTGTGTTCAAGAGTCTAATGCTGTTGCTTGTTATACCAATAAAGAGACAGTTGATGAAAGAAAATCAAAGCCATCTATTGGTAAGTTTTTCTGTAAACATTGCAAATTAGAGGGACATTCTATAGATTTATGTTTTCAAATCATAAGCTATCCCGACTAGTATAAAGGGAAATGCATTAGCAGTAAGAAGTCCAAAAGTGCAAGTAGTGCTCATTTTAGTTTTAGAGGAAAAAGGCCTAAAAATTCTTTTGAATCACTTGTAGATCATAATAGTTATGATTTTGATAGCAATGCAGGTAATATAAGATTTGTTGTAGATCCTTCTTTGGTCTATAATGTGTGTTAAGAAATGTTGAAGCTTTTGAAAGGGAGGTAATTGCTGAAGAAAGTGACTCAACAATAGTGAATATGATACATTTAGTAGGTACATTCATTACCCATACTCATTTTTTAAATGTTTCAAATGCTAGATATGGTTCATGGATCGTTGATATTAGAGCTATAAATCATATGATGCCTTATGAGTCTTTACTTCTCATAAACAAGCTTTGACTAAACCTATACCAATCAAGTTACTCGATGAATCATTTAAGCATGTTTATGTCATTCTTACAGTTCATATCTTACCATTTTTAGTCTTACACAATGTTCTTTTGGTTCCTAACTTTAACCATAGCCTACTATCTATAAGCAAGATTGCTCAATACTAAAAATTGGCTACTATTTTCGCATTTGATTCGTATCATTTTCTAAACCAAAGCAATAAGTATGTTGTTACAGCTAAAGCAATCAATGGACTTTATGTACTTTTTCCAAAAGATACTATAGGTAGATCTTCATCTGTTTCCAATTCGTTAGATAACAGTTCATGTTGTAATAATATTGTGATGGTTCAGTTGTTGCATGCTAGGTTAGGGCATGCTTCTCTTTCCAAGTTACAACATTTACGATTTTATGATGTTTCTTCCTTGAAAGACTTATGCTTTGATGTTTGTCATATTTCCAAAATTCATCACTTGCCTTTTTAGCATAGTAAGCATAGATCATTAGCACCTTTTGATTTGGTTCACTTAGATTTGTGGGGACCCTATAGACTGACCTCAATAACAAGTGTAAGTTACTTCCTTACTTTCTTAGATGACTTTAGTAGGTTTACTTGGACTTACATGTTAAATAGAAAGTCACAAGTTTGTTCTACTCTAGCTAGGTCCTTTCATTATGTCTCCAATCATTTCAAAACAACTTAGAACTGATAATGGCTTAGAATTTGTGTCTCATGCTTGCAAAACTTTGCTTTATAGTCTTGGCATTTTACATCAATGGACCATGACTTACTCTCTATAGTAAAATGGTAGAATAGAACGTAAAAATCATCATTTGTTGGATACTTCAAGAGCTATTAGAATCTATGCTAATCTACCTAAAATCTTTTGGAGTGAGTGCATTTTTTTAGCTATATACTTGATCATTAGGCTACTTATGTCTTTACTTCATTAAAAATCACCACATGAACTTCTTTTTAATTCAAAACCATATAACAATTCTTTACGAACTATAGGGTGTCTTTACTTTGATAAGTTTGAGCTAAGAGGTTTAAAGTGTGTGTTTCTAAGTTATATATAAGAATAAAAAGGTTACAAGCTCTTTTATCTTACTAGCAAGAAAATAATTGTGTGCAAGGATGTCATCTTTTGTAAGCATAATTTTCCTTTTAAAGAGTCAGAGTCATCTATCATTATTAATAACTCATTTGTTCAAACTTCTTCTTTGCCTAGTCATTTGCAAGTATATATGCCATTTGATGAGATATCAATTCATACCAATCTTAAGGATAATTCACAATTTTCTTCTATTCCATTTCATCATTCTAAAGTTGTTATTTGTCATTCCACTAGAAATAGACAATGAACACAATGGCTTGAGGATTTTATACATGTTGTTCATATTGGCACCACACTTACTAGTCATTCCTCTTATAAAACACTTGTTGATCATTCTTCCTCCACATCTGCATATCCTCTATTTGACATTATTACCTTTCAATACCTTCTTGTTGATTACATTGCTTCTTTAGCTAACATATTAGCTATCTATGAACCAATCTCTTATTTGTAAGCAATTTAACATGATGAGTGGGTCAATGTAATGAACTAAGAATTAGATGCTTTAGAGAGAAATTGAACTTAGGATCTTACTACTTTGCTTAAGGGAAAATGTGCTATAGGAAATAAGTGGGTTTATAAAGTAAAGTATCACCAAGATGGTAGGGTAGAAGGCTATAAAATGCATCTGGTTACTAAAAGCATTTACACAAGTGGTAAGTGAAGATTATACAGATATGTTTTGCCCTATAGCAAAATTAGGATTTGTTCATATTTTTCTTGCAGTTACCATTGCATGTGGTTGGCCATTATATCAAATTGATATTAATAATGCCTTCCTTCATGGGCATTTGAATGAGGAAATTTACATGTATCATCCTTTAGGGTACGCCAAAGCATAACCTAATCAAGTATACAGGCTTAAGAAATCCTTATATGGCTTGAAACAAGCTTCATGCCAATAGAACATTGAGATATCTCAGTTCTTAGTTAAATAATGATTTCATCAATTGAAGTGTGATTATTCTTTATTTGTGCACAATAACACTGATGAATTTCTTGCTATTCTACATTATGTAGATGACATGTTACTAATTGGCACAAATGAAGATTCAATTGCTATACTTAAGTCTTCATTGCATTATGAGTTTATCATTAAAGACCTTAGCCATATAAGGTTCTTTCTTAGTTTAGAACTCAGATCTTCTTCAAGTTTTCTTTTGAATTAACACAAGTTTGCATTTCAGGTATTATCTGATGTTGGATTAATAGGGTCTAAACCTATAGCAACTCCCTTATTGCTTGGTGTTAAATACGATGCTACTACTAGAGATTTGCTCATAGATCTTTCCTTTTATTAAAGAACTATCGGTAAGCTTCTGTATTTAACATTAACCAGGCTGGATATTGCATTTGCAGTACATCACTTAAGCTAGTTTTTATCTTCTCCAAGCACATCTCATCTGCATGGGCTCTTTCATTTACTTAAGTACTTAAAAGGGTCTGCTTCCCTTGGGCTATTCTATTTAGTTAATAATTCTTTAACATTGCTTGAGTATTCTAATAATGATTAGGGGTTTTATCCTCAAATAAAATAATTTGTTAGTGGCTTTTGTGTCTTTGTTAGACTTGCTTTAGTTTCTTAGAGGTGTAAGAAGCAAAGAACTATTGGTACTTCGAGTGCCGTGGCTAAATATTGAAGCATGACTTCAGCCACCAAGGAGATTCTTTAGGTATCTTATGTTCTCAAGGATCTTAGTGTTGATGCTTCTCTTCCAATATCATTATCTTGTGGTAATCGCTCAGCACAATTAATTGCTTGTAATCCTTACTTACATAAACCAAACTAAACATGTTTCTATTGATGTGCATTTCATTAGGGATCAAGTGCAAGCTAAAAATTTTAAGATCACTCATGTTCTATCAAAGCTACAATTGGATGATCTTCTTACCAAACCAGTTCCTTATGTTACTTTACATTTTCTTTGTGCCAAGTTAGGTCTTTAAGTGGATCCAACTTGAGGGAGAGATGTGAATGTATATATATTTGTATTTATTTTTGTATTTTTATATTTTACTCGTGACTTTAGGATTTAGTTTTATTTCATTAGGAAGTTAGTTTAGCTCCAGCTATCTTTCTATTAGATACTTTATATATATATACTTAAGTTTTAGTAAATAAGATAACTTTTCCTTTTTTGTTCTATTCATTTATCCATTTCTCTTATTGCTATTGATATTCCAATGAAGTACGTAGCTACAGACTTTAGTTGATATATAAATTATAAAAAGTGCTCACAAGTTCATAAGTGTTTACCTACTTTTATTTAGGTTCTCAATCTTTTTATTTATTTCTTACTAGTTCTTAATGTTACCAAAAATGTTAAAAGGCATTTTTAGTACATGAACCTAATGCCTTAAAACCTACTGGTCCAATATTTGGAACAAGCTCCAATAGTCTAGATATACTGGTCTTTAAAAGATGTGTATGTTACGATCCTAAAGGGGGCCCTAGTAAAGTTATCCTAAAATCGTCATATTACATGTGCACTTACAATATAAAGATCACTTTGCAAACCAGAGATTGCAAGACTCTAATTAAATATTCACTCATTACATCTAATTATAATATAAATAGTATATTTATATGAAAATTTCTAAGAAAACCAATATTCTACAATTCACTAGGATCGTAGAGAAGTAGACTTCCCTAACAAACAATAAGATCAAGTAGTCAAAACATCTTAAAGGATACTAGTTTGAAAATAAATTTAAAAGGATAGAGATTTTGAAAATAGAGGAATAGATATTTCAATATTCTTCCTCACACAATCTAAGTTTAGTAAAAAAATATTCTATCTTATACCTATCTTTGATAGTATGAGTGTCGTATACTCGTCACTTGGCTCCTAGCCTATTCTTAGCTTTGATATAACCTACAAGAGAGAGTACTGAGGTATAAGCAAAACTACGACTTAGTGAGTTTGTTCCTCATCACTATTGTTTAAGTAAGTTATAAAACATTAATAGCGTAGTTATACAATCTATCTATATGCGAAATGAATGTATGCACGATGAATTGAAGCAACATATCCAAAGGGATCTAGAACCATAGAAGGTATAGAGTTATATTGTCTACATGTTGATTACACCTGTGTCTAAGTATTAGGTGCTCCTCACTTAGGACAGCACCTCTATAAATGAATCCCAACTCAAGACATTTACACTGCGAACCTTGACTCAAAACATTCAAGTACTAGGTGGGCCTAGGTATCCACCATTAGTTCATCACTATGAATATCGTAAGGCTAAATTGAATGGACACTAACTTAGGCCATTCATCGAATATCCAATCTACAATGCCACAAAGGCAAACCTAGGTGGACCTTGACTCAAGCCATCCACCATCAATTATCCAACAATGATCCATTTGTTTTGCCTCAAAATTTTCATCAATGGCTTCTTAAGAGCACATATGAAGGTTTTACAAAATGTTAGCTTTAAAAAAAAACCATGAGGGATTTCAAAAAAATTGGCTTTTTTGGGCAAGACGACTTTTTCAACCCATATAGAGGTTTTATAAAATTGTTACTCATTAGAAAACCATTTTCAAAAAAATGTTTTGTGAACAATCTATAAAAATTGGTAAAGCTTGGACACTCTAGCTTGTATACCTGTAAGATTAATCACATACGACAAATATATCTAGTTATTTAGGCCAATAGCTTACATCTCCAATTATTTTGTTGACCATATGGATGATAGCATACAAGGCAATTAGTCATTTAACAGACAATTAATATTAAGCAACAAGTAATACACGAACATCAAGTAGTAAGTAAATAGCATACCATTAAAACTGCTTCACTTAGGTATAATTGCTCACATGACACCATCTTTTAAATCTCAAGTTAACAAATGTGTCACTTAGATGATTAACAATCAATCAGGTGTCTAACATTATAACTAAAAAAAGTTAAACATCATTGGGTAGTTTTACTCCCCTTATCCATAATTTTGATTTTATGAAACCTATTCATCTTAACTTCGTTGTTGACAAATAGTTCATCCTTTTACCATTCAAAAGGTCTATTCTCACTTGGACTTATTGTAATTTCCTAAAGGTAAGTTAGGTTAGATTAGATGGAATATGTAATCATATCAACTTATCTTTCTATCTTTATATTAATTTATTAAATTTAGTTTTAAAAGTTAGACAAAGTTTATTAAATTTGAGGTTACATTTACTTAAGTTAGTTGTGGAGAAATGTTTGGGGTCTCAACTCTATTAATACACTTAGAATTTACTTCTATATATTCATATTATTTGATCACAAGTTCAAAGTCAGAGCTTAGGCTTGCTTAAGTATAAAGTTCTTAGATTAAGCTATAATGTACTAACGGGTGCGCCATTATCGTGAATTGAAGGCATAGATAACGCATATCTAGATTCCATGGCTTTGGCAATAAGAATATACATATGTGTGTGCGTATATATGTGGTGCATCCTTGTTAATTACTTAATATGACATTTATCTCTAAATTAGTTTAAGGTTAATGTGTGTAACCTAAGGTAGAAAGCTATTCTTATTTCCCTAAAAATATTTGTCTGTATACGTATACATATCTATACATATTATAATAATTTACCCCTTTATACGTATATCATATTAAAATTATATAATTAATACCACCTCCCTTTAGTCCTTAACAATTATGAGTATAGGCACTATAACTATTTTATTTTATCTTTAATTTGAATCAATACATATCCCATTAATATTTAATTTGCTATGTGTCGGTTGATTTTAACTAGCATAGTGTGAAACTCATTTAGGGCTATTCCCATTCTTTCGCACATCTCCTAAAATTCCAACATGAAAAGTAGTTTAGTTTACATTCAAATAAGATAGATTTACAATCCAAAATAGGATACTTGTGTCCTTAGTCTAGATGTTTTGATTCTATGCTTTATTTCCTTGATTTATTACCCTATCTAAGAGTTGAAATCCTTGCACTTCATTATTTACTTCTGTGTTGCCATAACCTAACATGTAAAGTAAATTTCTAAATATTATTGTCAGTTCAAGAAAACCACTCTCAAGCATGGTTTCACTTTGCTTCCGACCAAATATATAAACAAATATATATATATATATATATATATACATACACACACATACACACATGTACACACATTGGTATTTGTGTTTATTCATTACATCCAATTTTATAATTTTCTAATTACTTTAACTATGCTCTATTAATAAATGCCATTTAACCAAAAGAAGAAAGTTAAATGTTATTCATGCTAAATATTTCTAACTTTTTTTTTTCTCATACCTATCCAATAGCCTTATTATTATTACTATTACTACTACTACTACTGCTACTTTCTATTCATTTTCCATTATATTATAATTGACTACTCTTTATTAATTTTTTGTTCCAGCTTAAAAGATTGTATCTGTGTTCTTACATAATTTCATCTCTCAGTAAGACACATATACATATCTATCTTCATTTTATTATTATCTTTTTAACTCCTATCATCATCATCATCATCATTGAAGTAAACAGTAAATGGTCCATCCAATAAACAAACTTTAATATTTCTCTCTTAAATGTCTTGGTTGAAACACATGTATATATTATATTCATTTCTAATATAAGATGTGTCCCTTATTAAGAATAATATACGTATGAGGCTTCTAAATATGTTGGTGTCTTTTTAACATATGCAAAATGTTACATGCATATATAAACTTAAAAATTTGAGTCTTTACTACTCAATTGAGTTAGTATATGAACTACATTATGGCATCTATTAAGTCGTACATTAACCTCTCAGCTCTTGGCATACATGAATGTGCATTTTTTTTACTCTAATTGCTTAATTAATTCATTTTCTTTTATCTATCAACAATAGATAGAGCACTGTTGCTTTGTGGCCTTCAAGCTCTTAGTAGCAAGGCTGGTCGTTCTTCAACAACTCCAATTTGTGTTCGGTCAGAGCAGAGGCCATGAAGTCGGAGCTCGGAGAGGATGCTGTTTTGTACATCCTTATGAGCCAAGTGTAGCTTAGGTCGGTGAATCGAAGTCTAAACTTAAGCAATCACCAGAGAGAGCTCGGGTGAACGATCGCTATGTAAAACTCGGTAGACTTGCTTGACATAAATATCATCAAAGTAAGGGATTGAAAATAGAAGAGATGGATTAAAACTCCAGATCAGCACCTTCTAGTTTAATCTTCTTTTGTAATGTCGCTTGTTTATGGTTGCCATGGTTAGAGAAAAGAAATATTGAAGGAGCATGAGTAGAAGTGATGAGTTTTAAAGGAGAAAATGAACGTGAATGATAGAAAAGGGTGAGATCAGTTCGAATAGAAAATAGAAGACGGATGCAAGAGAGTGAAGTTGTGATGCGCCTAGGAATTGAGTTGATCACTAGGGCTTAATGTAGGAAGTAGTAACAGTGGGACCTTTGAAGTATCGAAGAATAAAAGAATGGAAAAAGTTGATAAACAAAGTTGCTTTCGTGTAGCAGTTTATAGGATATGATGTACCAACAAACATAACACAACTTAGTATTTCACTTATTTCGCTTGATATGACTCACAGGCTAATACCAAGGTCCACTCGTCATTAATCTTAATCTACTCGGTAAGATTAGATATGGGTGTGAAAAGGGGATGTACTAAAAGAAGAGTGTCTCAAAAGAACAAGAATAGTCATTAACCATAAGTGTAAAAAATAATTGCAGCTACAGATAAAAAGACTATTTATAGTAAGTCATTTAGGGCAACAATACAATAATAGAAAATTACATAAAAGATAATATAAAAAAGAGACTCTTAGCATGTTCAAGAAAGGGTAAATATGATAAAAGACAAAAAGGAATATAATACAAGTATTAGAAAAGTATGGGACAAGTGGCAATTTGTTAATGTGTTTATACTTTAGGATCTTGAGGTGCTTTAGCTTTATACTCTAGGATCTCGAGGTGTTGTGGCTAAGCTGAAATGATGCAGGGGCTACTGTTGATGAATTGTGTTAGGAACCGCCATTGCGATTGAGTGATGCTACAGTTCTATAGGCTAGAAGAGTAAGGCTCGAGGTATAGTGACCTTAGACTCGACACTCAGCAAGTTGGCCTCCACACTTAGCAAGTTGACCTTGGCATAAGGCTGGTTGGTGACTAGGTAAGAGCTTGAGTAGAGCAGGTTGTGTTTGAGCTGGGCCCTTAGAGAGTTCGTAGTGTGCCTAGAAGCTCAGTTATCACTAGGACTTACCGGGATAGAATTGAACTGAAATGGGTCCTTCAAGATATCAAAGAAAATTAGAGGGAAACAGTCTATAATCGAACAAGAATAGTTGACGTAAAGTTGCTCGGACGATGTGACTTACCAACGAACACAACATAACTTGATACCTCACTTGATATGACTCATAAGTTGATTTCAAGGTCTACCTGCCACTAATCCTAAGTTACTCGGCAAGATTAGATAAGAGTGTAAGGGGTATGGACTTGAAGAGTATTGTCTCACAAGAGCAGAGTATTCAGTATTAAGATGTAAGTTATCTCTGGCTTACAAGAGGAAAGGACTATTTATAGTAAGTCTCTAGGGCAACATTACAAATAAAGAATTTACAGGAAAGTATTTCCAAAAAGGGGATTCCTAGTACATATGAAAATGATAAAAAGGATAACAAACCAAAAATGAAAAAGTAGTTAAATGCCAGACGAGGTAGACAGCTAGTAGTGCAACATTAGTCTCGTACGAATATTCTCTAAGCATAGCAAGCGGGAAGGGTCAAAATGTTGCAGCACTAAAGGGGCCAAGACGAGAGAGAAGATGGTATGTCGAGAGAAAACTACTTAGCTGTTTAAGTGAGTCTCTCATCACTAGACAAGAGATTCTTGTTAGCAATTGGTCGGAGTACTTGGTATAGGGTCCTCGACAAGGGAATGGTTGGCATTATCACTACCGAGTGTACAGATCAACGTATGACAATGTAGAGAGCTTAGGGAGTTCAACCACCTTCCTCCGATATACAGTTTCTCGTCATCAACAAGTTACCGAGAGAGAATTCTTCGGGAGAGGGATTGGAGGCCTCAGAAGCGCACCCGAGTAATGGGACCACCAGCAGGCAATGCATCAGTTCGTCCATAGCTCTTCTATGTATAGAAGCTCATCCTTAACAGGTTATCAAGAGAGAATCCTCCTAGTGAGAGATTGGAGGACTTGGAGGTAAGCGTGAGTAATGGGTTTGGAGGTCAGCAATCCATCAGTTCCTCGAGATTGTTGAAGATTTTCTCTCAAATCTAGGTTTTCTTCATCTTTTGGCACATAGGGCATTAGGTTGGTAACATTGAAAGTAGGAGACACTTCATATCCTTTGGGTAGCTTTAACTTATAGGTATTGTCATTAATATGTCAAAGGATCTTGAAAGGGCCATCCAACCTAGGAGATAACTTGTTTATCCTCTTCCTTAGAAATTGCTCCCTATTGACATAAATCCAAACAAGGTCTCTTGGGTTGTAGCTAACTTACTTTCTTCCTCGGCTTCCTTACTTTCTTTATTGGGTTATTATCTTGGCTAATTGCTCGATGATCTTTTGATGAAGTTTTTAGAACTCTTTAGCGCATTATAGGCCAGTCTGACTTTCCTTTAAGGAAGTCAAACTAGTAATCATATCCAATGATAAGTTTAAGTTAAGTCCATAAATAGTCTTGAAAGGTATCCTTCTTGTGGAGCTATGAGTAGAGTTATTATAAGCAAACTCAATGATGGGTAGGCATAAATCCCAATTATGTAGATTCTTCTTAATGGTAGCTCGAAGGAGGTTGCCTACTATTTTTTTCATAACCTTTGTCTGGCCGTTTGTTTGTGGATGGTAAGAAGTATTGAATATAAGCTTAGTATCGAGCTTCTTCCATAGTGTTCACCAGAAGAAGATTGTCAGCTTTTAATTACAATTAGATACAATACTCCTTGGAATTCCATGAAGCCACGCAATCTCTTGTAAAAAGAGGTTAGCCACAAATAATGTATCATTGGTTTTGTGGCAAGGGATGAAGTGGCTCATTTCATTGAGCCAATTGCCAACTATTATGATAAAGTCATGTTTCCAAGGTATTTTGGGTAGGCTGAGCATGGAATCCATGCTTAGATTGGTCCATGGTAGCTTAGGTATGGGTAGAGATATATATTCTCCATATAGCTCCTTTCTTTCCTTGGCTTGCTTCCACACCTCATACCATTTAAGAATTTTACGCACATCCTTCATCATCATAAGCCAATAAAAGTGTTCTTTCAGTAACTTAGCAGTTCTCATTTCACCAAAATGGTAGGCTAAACCTCTAGTATAGGCTTCTCGGATAAGTAATTCACTAATAGAACCACTCAGCACATAGATTTTCCTTTTTTACATAAAAAATTCTTAACTCAAATAGAACCCATCCACTACTCCTCCAATGTTACATTTGGTTGCTAAGGTCCTAAAGTACAAGTCTTGTTCATTTTGATTTGGCAAAGTGCTAAACATAAGTATTTTAGCTAGTAATGTTGTGATAAGAACATGTCAACGAGAAAGGGCGTTAGCCATGGTGTTAGAACTTCCCTTCTTATACTTGATGACATAATAGATGTTTTCCAAGTATTCGATTTTTAAACCCTAGTAAATCAGTAATTGAACCCTAATTCAAGTCCGAGTGTCCTAAACTGTGTAATAAGTCGAAAAGGCTAGTAGCAATAAAAGATTATGAAATTTAATAAATCAAATATAACACTGATAACAAAACGCTAGGAATTGATCGAAACCCTAAATCACGTACTAAAACCCAAAAACTAACTTATGCACCATTAATCAAAATTGAACCCAAATTTGTTCGAAATCCTAAAATTATAAATATAAGCCTATAAAATAGTTAAATATTACTCAATAGTTAAATATTACTCAATAGTGATATAATTATAGTCAATTACAATTATTGACTAAATCACTTATTCGCAAGAAATTTTAACGAAATTGTTACAATAACTTGTAAATATTATAATTGAAACGGGTACCAATTAAATTGATAAATTTTTACAAAAATTTCAAAATTAATTTATGATGAGTATTGTTATAATTTATATGTTTAGAAAAATTACATATATTTATTATTAATTTTTATTTTCTTCCTCTTTCTTTTTATCTTTTCTTTCTTTTCTTCTTTTTCTTTGCTTGCTACGTACTGGAACCAAAATGAAAAAAAAATCAAATAGCATCCCATGTGATGAAAATCAAAATGCCAAGTGTTGATTTTACAAACAAAGAAAAATTGGATAAGATTACCTTGTCTCATCCTCATTAATGTAAGAGATTAGGATAATATTTCACTTTATTTTCTTTTATTGCTAAACTTGCTGATCATGTGGGAAAATAAAAGAATAAGTAAAATTTGGAAAAAAAAATAAAAAGAAACTAAACTGAAAGAAGAGAAAGAAAAATCCTAGAAGCTGGAATAAAAAAAAAACATGAAGAAAAGAAGAAGAAGAAGAAGAAGAAAAAAAAATTCAAAAGTAATAGGTAAGTAAGTTATTTTGCAAGTATAGATGTATATTATATAGTATATACATATATATATGTAGTATTTGTATTGTATTTTTATAAATATAACATTACTAGTACATATATATATGCATAAATACTTAAATTGAATTATATATGTATGTATAAAGCTATGTATGTATACATGTATGTACATAGGTATATTATACGGAAGGAGTATGCAGTATGTATTTTTTTTTTAGATTACATATAATAGATATTAAGTATTTTACAAAATAACTATAGGTATATACATATATATATGTGTGCACGTAAACTATATATATATTGATGTATATATGTATAATTTATTTTCGTATATATATATATAAATATGTAGTCGTATAGTATATATGTAGTTGTATATTTCTATAAGTGGTAATATATGCTTAAATACATAGTGTACATAGGACATATATATATATATATATAATATAGAGTATATGTATAACATATAATGTATATCGAATATATCATATGGTACATGTATAATATATAGTATACATATTTTATACCGAATACTATATAAATATATATATATATCAAATATTAAGTAAGTAGTATATAGTATATATAATATAATAATATTTATTAAATAAAATAAATTCATAATTATGTGAGGAGTGTGTATATATATATATATATATATATAATATTGTAAATTAAGAATTTCTCAATAAAGTAAAATTATAAAATTTATCAAATATACTATAAGTATACATATATATATGTGTATGTATGTATGTATAAATCGTAAATAATGAATAATGAGAAAATAAGAAATAATAAAAATAATAATGGCAATAATAATAATAATAATAATCATAATAAGGCTAAAATCTCAAAAATAGGAAAAGCATGCTTAAAATAATAAAAATATCAAATATATGGTTTAAATAATTATTACATCATAAATATATTAAGAAAAAGCGGAAATTAATATTTTATAATTTTTAAATTTAAATAGTAAATTTTGTGATATTTTTATATCACAATTTAAACTGCGAGTTATAATGTCCAAAATGGATCTCTTTACGAGAAAATAAGCTTGAAAACAATCAAAATGGACTATAAGTTTAGAATGATCCGAGCTAAAACGAAAAAGTTACATACGATTTGATAAAACGCTCGAATTGACAATTTCACATAACTAGGTAAAGTAGACCTTATAAATTATGATACTAGTTTAGTTTTAAATTCCCAAACTTACAAATTTCTATTATTCTTAGGTGATTTTAATATAGACCCTGAGTTGCCACCAGATTATTACTACCCTTGAGTTGGCCATGACTGAGTGAGTTTTTCTTAATGATTCCATACTTGTTTGTGTTTGTAGTTAGTGAATATAAGTTATGATCGATAAATGAATGTATATGGGGTTTGGTTATGCTTGTGCACGATAATTGTTGTTAATAGTGAATTTACTTTAAATTTCAATAATGTAATGATTGTTGCATAGTAGATTCACTAAAAATTTATTGTTTGTGGCTTGGGATGATCATTGAATAAATAAGATCTAATTTTATTCAACTAGAAAAAGTTAACTTGAATTACGCATAATTATGTATTACATAACTAATTCCGGCAGTTACATTACATGGAAGTAGTGAGAGTCCATACGTGGGTTGATTATTGATTGTTATAGATTTCGTACAGTGCACATGTACGATATGATCTTATCTTGGCCTGCGGGATGACTAGGCGTTGGAGGCGCCAACTGCTTGGCTAAGGGTCGAGTTCAGAGGCCTTCGTTTAGAGGTAAGTGAGGGTTGCGTGAACCTACTCATAATCATATGTGGAACTTGTTTTGATAAAGCTAATAATGGATATACCATTACATTTTGAATATGAAACATGGAGTTTTGTTATGAAATAAGTTCTAATATGATACTCGGATCTGACTGTATCGATGTATCTCCAACCCTGACTTCGGAGGAGGTTAAATCTGAGTTGCATGCAGTACCTGGTCACTTGCATGTATTTGTTTGGCATACTAATTGTCATGCATTCATTTGGTTGAACTTAACTATTGTATAACTTGATTGTTGTATAGTTGAGGGAAATTATCTCACTAAGCTAGCTAGCTTATACTCTTATAGTCTTCTTTTGCAGGCTGATCTATTTATGGAGTCGGGCCGTTGCATGCCTGAGTTTAGTGTTCTATACGGGGTTAATGTGAGAGCTAGATGTAATTAGAGAGTATTTCTGATAGTTTATAGAGTTGAATATGTAATCGATATACTAGTTTAACTTGAGAGATGTTTCAGACTTCTTATTTGTAAACTTTTATATAAATAGACCATGTGTTATGTTTTTACAATTTTATTATTTATCATGAAATGATATTACCTAAGCATGTGCACTCTTGGTAATTAGTAGTAACTGTAGCCTTGTGTATCGTATAAAAGGGTCGTCGATTGTAAGGGAATTCAATCTGCAATCCTTTGTATGGTATACGGCGATTGCCATGACTAGCCCCTTCGAGTCGTGACACGATCTACTTGGCATAGCGACGACAGAGTTTTTACTATCCCTAAAGATACTTGAGAGATTCATGGTTTGTATATATAATGAACTCTTTCGATAGTAGGTAGTACTGCCAGTTCTGAAGTGCTTAAATGAGGGCATACAACTCTTTGTCATATGCTAAGTAATTCAATGTGCCACCTTTGAGCTTCTCACAAAAATATGTAACTAGTTGGTGTTCTTGCATAAGAACAACCCTAATGTCCACTTTAGATGCATCACACTTTAGCTCAAAAACTTTTCCCAAGTCAGGCATTTTTAACACCAAAGCAGAGGTTAACTAGATTTAATCTCTTCAAAACTCTTTCGAGCTTTCTCAAACCATTTCAATTTAGAGTTCTACCTAGTTAGCTCGGTCAATAGGACAGCTACAAAATTAAAGTTCTGAATAAATCTTTGATAAAATGAATCTAGACCATGAAAACTCCTCACTTCTATGACACGGGTTGGTGTCGACCATTCGAAAATAGCTTGGTGTTTTCATCATTAACTTTAATTCCTCCTTTAGAGATAACATATTCAAGGAATATTACCTCGCTTTGAAAAAACATGCATTTATTTAAATTGGTAAATAATTGCTCGGTATAAAGGATATCTACCATAGATCTCAAGTGCATGACATAAGAAATGAGGTTAGCACTATATACTAGAATATCATTGAAGTAAATAACACATTTACCAATCAATGATCTCAAAATATGATTCCTGAGCCACATAAAGGTACTTACTGCATTTTTAAGACCAAATAGCATCACCATCTACTTAAATAGACCATCCTTTGTTTTTTGAAAGTAGTTTTTCACTCGTCTTCAAGACTCATTTGAATCTAACAGTAGCCACTCTTTAGATCAACCTTCAAAACTAATCACACTCAATGCAACTCATCGAGCATATCATCTAATCATGGGATTGGATATCAATACTCGATAATGATCTTATTGATTACTCGATTATCAATACACATTCTTTAAGAGCTATCCTTCTTCGACACTATGATAGTTGGCACGGCATGATACAAGGGCTCATGCTCTCCTAGACATAGTTGCTTTTAATCAACTCATCAACTTATTTCTTCAACTTGGTTACCTACTCAAGATTGAGTTTGCAGACAGGTTGGTTGGGTAAAGCAACTTTAGGTTCAAGGTCAATGTAATGTTGTATGCCTTTGATAGGGGGCAAACCTTTTAGCAACTTAATAGGGAACAAGTTGGCATAATCTTACGACAATGCTTGCATTTTGGCAAGTAATGCTCTAACTTCCTTCAACTCGAGTAGCCTTTTGACTAATAAGAATACATACTCCTTTGTCTTAACATCTTTAAATAATTAAGCTTAGGAAATTACTAAAGACTTCCTTTGTACTGATTTGATAACGTTCTCTTATGACTCTTAAACTTCTTTGGGGCTCATTAGGATTAGTATAACCTTCTTCCCATCCTTCTAGAATATATAAGTGTTCTTATACCCATCATGGAGTACCTTTAGATCAAATAACCAAGGTTAGCCAAGTAGAATGTATGAAGTACACATGGGTAGGACATCACACAACACCTCATCTTTGTATCTATCATCAACAGTGATAAGCAGTTTGACTTGCTCGGTAATAGGTAGACCTCCCTTTTCATTTAGCCAGTGAATCTTGTAATACTTAAGGTGAGGATAGGTCGATAACTTCAAAGCCTTCACTACTCCTTGTGTTATGACATTAGAACAACTCCTTCCATTGATGATCAGAGCACATAGTTTGCCATTCACTCAGTAGTTTATATGGAAGTGGTTCTCTCTCTATTCATTTTCATTAGAGGTAAAGATATGAAGAGATTTTCATGCAACCATATATTAGTCTCCTATTTTAGGCAAGGTTACTATGTCTGAATCTTCTTAAAACTCTTCTAATAGTTGGTCGACTCTTACTTCTTCTTCCTCCTCTTCACTAGCACTCTCTACTTCAAATTAGGGCTTATTACCCTTGATTGTCATAATACATCGGTTCAAACATTGACTAGCCACGTGTCCAAAACCTAGGCATTTGAAACACTTGTTCTCTTTAGTCTTTCTACTATAGCTCTAACCTTGATCCTTTTGGACCTCAAGTTCCTTGGCTTTGCTCTTACCTCACCATCATCAGGTTTACTTGGCATCTGACCTCGGCGGTCTACCTTGAAGCTATACTGAGCTCAGTCATATTCAAGTCAACTGAACATAACAAGAACTGTACTGAGCTAGTCATATTCAGGTCAACTCCGCATACTAGTTTTGCTCAGCAAGCTAAGTGAGTTACTTTATACTCGGTTGAGTTGATTTTGCCTTTAGCTTTCGTCCCTTTGTGCTACTTAGATGGTCTCATCCAGATTTCAAAGCTTCTACACTTCTACTATATTACCAATCTTAGATCTTATTTTAGAAATGAACTTAGCTAGTGTCTGCACTTTGTTTTCATTTACATCACAACGGATCATCAGTAGTTGGAACTCTCGAACATATTCATCTACAGATTGGCTATAGATACCTCATTTTTGCTATTTTATTTTAATATTTTTATTGAGCCAGGTTAAAGAAAAAGAAAAAGAAAAAGAAAAAGAAAAAATGAAAAAAAAAATAAAACGAAAATTAAATAAAAAAAGGAAAAAATAAATAAAAATAAAGTGTCAAGTCGTGTCAAGTCATATCAAGTCAATTCAAGTTGAGCGAGTTGAGTCAAGTCAAGACAAGTTGTTTGGGGTTGAATTGGATAATAGTATGTGTTCAATTTAATGAATTCTAAGTCGTTAAAGGATTAGGCTTCAATGAAATTTTTTTAGTCCAATCCGATATAAAGTGAATTTTTATTCAATTTATATTAGGCTAAAATAGACTTAGGATTTATTAAGTGAGTTATTGGGCTAAATAAAATTAGGCTAAGTTAGGCTCGAAAAGTAGCAAGGCTTAAAAAAAAAAAAATAGGGTTTGTAGAAACTAGGTCGAATCTTCAAAGATTCTAAATTGTATCTTTCGCATCTAAGATTTCTTATCGTATCATTCGTATCTAGGGTTTGTTGAGATCAAATCTATATCTAAAAAGATACAAAAGATTTGATTGCGTAACTTATAAATAGTAGTTTAACGGTAGAGTTTGGATGTCTTTTTTTTTAGATTCCACATTCACAAACACAAATTTATGTACACAACTGTCTCTCTCTCTTACGCACTACCTGACACAAATATACATACAGCTGTCCCTCACAAGCACGCTTACAGCACATACGATTTCTACACACTGCATACACTTACACACCTACCTTACTCGGTTGCATTGACATGATCACTTGTACATACTCGCTCGCATGATCACCTGACAACACTCGCTTGCATAGCAACATTCACGTCACACACTACAGCACTCTCCACAATACAATTTCCATACATTGCCTAGACACTTGATCACCTAACAATGTATGCCACTCCCTTACCTATGAAACACACACAACACTTGGCCACTCCTTCACCCACGACATATACTGACATCGCTTACGATTCGACACACTTCATGCCACTCACTTACAATTTGACATACACACGCTGCTATACATACAATCACAACATACACTTCCTTGCCACATACATCCATACGTTGAAACATTGTACTTGATTACACATATACATACGCTACACTTGACTTCACGTAGCTATACACTAAAACACTACACAATCTTTACTCAATCACTTACAAACACGATAATTACACATACAATTGATCATCATCACTCACTCATCAATAATACAAATACGTTGCACACCAAGCACGGACATTCAATTACGTACTACAAGTTACATGATAGTCACTTTATGATCTACTTCGCAATCATACGCAATTCACTATTGTATACACGATTCGTTACCATGTATGACTTGTACACATACCAAACATGTGAATGCAATCCAAATGATTATGATACGGTCAACACAAACATGCCGATCAAGCGTGACTTGAGTCGTTTAGGTAAAAATTGTTTATTTATTTTTTAGTTAATTAATTATTTTACTAACTTGTTTTCTTTAGTGTAGGTTTTTTATTATATTTTTACATTGTCATATTGTTTGTTATATTTTAGATAATTAAATTTTTTTTTATTCATTTAGTTAAATTGCATTTTTATAAAAAAATTGTATATCTTTTCTTTGATATCTGTATTTTCGAAGAAGATGCGTATCTTAGTATATTTTGCATATGGGATTTAGGAAAGATATTTTTGATATGTAGTGATTTTTCGAAAAAAGAAAGATGAAAAATGAAAAATCTTAACCAAAGTTTTCAAAATGATTCAGTTAATTAGGTTTTTTAAAATAGATTCATGAAATTAGATTTTTTAGGTTTTTTTAAAAAAATAATAAATAGTTAAATAAATATAAACTTAACTCAACTTTCAAATTAAAAAGAATCAACCTATTAAATCTTTTCTAAAAAAAGAACTACGTTGGTTTAATCATAACTAGTGAGTATGTAGATACCTTAAGGCAACTATATAAAAAATAAAACAAAAACTTTTCTCTTTTTTTCTTAAAAATTCATAATAAAGAAAATCTTAAAAAATTCATTTTAATTATATTTTGCATATCTATATACATCTTAGTATTTTTAGAAAGATATAAAAATAAAACACATTAATTTTTATTTTTATTTATTTTTACATGGTAACTTAGTTTTAATAAGTTAGTCTTCAAACTTAGTTATTTTTTTTAGGTTAATTTTATAAAATTACTTTTTAGGTGAATTAGGGTTTTCCCACTCGAAAACCCTAATTTCATTTCTTACCAATGTAATTGGTTAGTGACTCCAATTTTTCTAAATATTTTTTTAAAAACATTTTTTTTAAAAGAAAAATGTTTCCTTGATTTAATGTCAAGTAACTTATATTAAGTAAGTTGAGCTTAATATAGGTTAAATTATGGAAAATCAAAACAGGACTTAACATCAACTACCATGCTTGAGTTCTAAAAGATGTCAGAATGTATCTTGTTCATAATGTTCTAGCACAAATCGACTCCTCAAAACTCTCTTCATCTTATTTCGTGTTCAAATTTCATGTCAAGCTTATTAGCGTATAGTTTACAATTTCTTCCACCATATTGTTGTATACATGGAAAATTGTAAAGCAAGTACTTAAATAGATGTCGAGTCTTCGCAATCATAGAAGTAAAATATTTTTTCAATCTTTTCCTTCTAGTCTAGATAGTCATTAGCACTATTAGACCTATTTGTAGACACCTCATTTTTGTCATTTTACTGAGCAAAAAATAATAAAAAATAATAATAAAACAAAAATAAAAAACGAAAATTGAAAAAATAATAAAAATAAAGTGTCAAATCGAGTTAAGTCTAGTCATATCGAGTCCAATCATATTAAGTAAAGTCATTTAGGGTCAAATTGAATAATGATGAGCAATCAATTTAATAAATTTGAAGTCGTTGAAGGATCGAGCTTCATTAAAGTAATTTAGTTCAGTTCGATATAAAGTGGATTTTTATCTAATTTATATTAGGTTAGAATAGACTTAGGATTTATTAATTGGATTATTAGGCTAAATCAAATTGGACTAAATTGGGCCCAAAAAATAGAAAGCTCCAACTAAGATAGGGTTTGTAGAAGCTAGGTCGAATATTCAAAGATCATCATTGTACCTTTCGTATTTAGGGTTTATTGAAATCAAATCAATAACTAAAAGATGTAAAAGATTCAGCTATGTAGTTTATAAATAGTGAGTCGATGATGAAGTTTAAAACATTTTTGCAATTACACTCCCCCCTACAATCACAAAAAACATAAGTCCACATCTACGTATTATATGAAACCCAACACCCAATCTCCACTATACTTCCCCTGATCACGACATATGATCAACCTAATACCATGCCATCACCAATGCATACAACACTCGCCCCTGAACACAATACGCCGACAGCCTAAACATATTAGCACTTTACGCCCCCTTGAACACAAACACGCCTCCTACCACATGATACACTCTACTTACCTGTATGAAGACATAGGCACTCACTTGCACGAAGACACACACTAGTACGATCTCATTAGATCACATACGGCATAGTACACTAAGTAATACTATCCAATAACATTTGTGACATATCACTACAAAATTGTCTCATGTGCCGAACACCCCTTGTATACTACATTAGCCAATGTATAGCTGATCATTCATTGACTAGGAACACTCCAACACATATACCACTAGACAGACACACCGACACATCTATGTTCGATAGCCTCACTGACACCACAACACAGCATTATGCCGATCGTTATCAAATCCATGAGTCCATATACCATCACATACTCATTGATGTACATGTCCAACTGCACTGACCTGAGCATGCTACGCCTATAAACACAATCTGCACTCAATTCTCCTTCGCACAACACATAGCCACATGTTCATTTGGTCACTAACATGTCCTAATCAATAACATACAACCGCATGAGCCATTTCGCGATCATATGAGATTCACTGTTGTGCACGATTAGCATAATGTTACCTACACGCACGATCGATTCCGCATTGAGCACGCAAACGTAACAATCATGAGGCGAATAACACGAATACATCGATCATGGGTAACTCGACTCGTTTAGGTAAAAAAATTTATTATTTTATTTTATTAGTTAATTAATTATTTTACTAATTGGATTTTTTAATGTATTTTTTTTATATTTTTAAATAATTGTCATATTGTTTGTAATTTTGTTAGATAATTTGAATTTTTGATAGATTGTATTTTTAGTAAAATTACATTTTTTAGAAAAGGATACGTATCTTTTCTTTGAGATGCATGTCTAGATGCGTATCTTAGCATATAAGATTTAGAAAAGATCTATTTTGATATGAGATTTATATCTAGATACGTATCTTATTGTATCTTATATATAAGATTTAGAAACGATCGATTTTGACACGAGATAAATATCTAGATATGTATCTTAGCGTATCTTGTATATGGGATTTAGAAAAGATTGATTTTGATGCATAGTGAGTTTTTTCTATAAAAATAATAATAATATCTTAACCGAGATTTTAAAAAAGATTTAGCTAGTTAGGGTTTTCTTTAAGTCATGAAATTAGATCTTCTAGGTTTTTTTTTAAATATATTGTTAAATAAACATAAATTTGGCTCGATTTTCAAAAATAAAAAAAATCCACCAACTAAATATTTTATAAAAAAAACTATGTTGGTTTGATCCTCACTAGTGAGTACGTAAACACATTCAGGGCAACCCTATAAAAAAATAAATTTTTTTTTGAAAAATTCGTAATAAAAAAATCGTGAAAAATTCATTTTAGTTATCTTTTGTATATTTGTATATATCTTAGTATTTTTAGGAAAAATATAAAAATAAAGTCCATTAATTTTTTTATTTTTACATGGTGAGTTAATCTTAATAAGTTAGCCTTCGAACTCAATTTTTCTAGTTATTTTTCAAAAAATTTTTTTTTTTAGAAAATATGCGAATTAGTGGCTAAATTAGGGTTTTCCATCTAGAAATTGTAATTTCATTTTTTTACCAACTCAACAGGTTGGCGACTATAAATTTTTTAAAGAAAAATGTTTTCTTAATTTTATGTCGAGTAATCTATATTAAGTAGGTTGAGCTTAATATGGATTAAATTAAGGAAAACCAAAATAGGGCTTGACAAAATTGGCAACTCTACCAAGGATGCTTGGTGGGCTACCTATGTAAAAATTAATAATTAATTGAAGGACTTCTTGTATTATTTTTCTTTTATTATATTATTGTTGTACTAATTGGTTTTTGGTGATGAAGGCTTTAAGAAAGAACCTGGCCCAATGGACTTGTATTAGGGATTTAGGGGGGTTTTATTAATAATAATTTGTTTGCTTAGATGTGGTCAGACCTAGGCCACCTTAGGAATTTAGGATGTACCGCCATTGTGTAACTTTTGGGTCACTAGGGTCTTTACCCATGCTTAGTGGTGACAGGTGAGGCCACTCAGGCTTCAATGTGGTTCACTAAGTTTTTCTTCGGAAAACCTTAGAGTTATAGAGCTTGAGACTTATTGACCCTACCTTCTTATATCGTTCTTTTCGAAAAAGAGGTAGTTATTTCTAAATTATAAGAAAAGCTTGATCAATCTGAGGTCGGTTTGTCATTTCTTTTTTTTTTTTATAAAAAGAAGGAATATTAACAAATTGGTAACTCTTATATATAAGTATTTACGAGCTTTATTTCTTTTTAAATCTTATTTTGAATATAGTTATATATAAGGGTACTCTCTTACTGCAAGTTCATAAATATTCGGATAATTTATTATAACTCCCCTATTGCATTATATTTGTATGCAACTTACTACATTTTTTTATTTGATTTTATTTTTGTTATTGCTTCTATGTTAATTTTTTTTCTTTTCTTATGTGTGTTTAGTTTTTATTGTCCCTTAGTAAGTAAAAGACTATGTAATTTCTAATTTTTTTTTTTTTGAAAATCCACAAAATTATTAATATCATATCTAGATTTATTGTAAATTTAGTGTTTTTGTTGTAAATAATCGCATCATTTCCTGTTTTATGTAATAGAGATATGGAGAGTTAAGGTAGTATCAATCCCTAGCCCATCCATGAGGTCTAGTTAGATAAGTATTCTTTCCCTAAGGCTATCCTGAAAGACTAGTTAAATTGGCTTTCACCTGCCAAGCAAGATCACATTCATAACAAAATTGGGTTGGTCATATCTCTTATGCGAGTCTAGCTCCATTAGCCTCTAATTTAAGCCTTTATCTATTATTGGGATCTAGAATCTATAGCATTCAAGTTTAGCACACATGTGTTGACACCTACTTTAAAAGAATACTCATAGTTGCTTAGTGTTCTACCTCTTGAAGTAAGCATAACTATCCCAGATCTTAGAGTCCAGCCCAAGAAAGTCTTCATGACCATACTGGGAGTTAAGAAAGCAGCCTTAGCGCTATTCTTATCTTCAAAGGGCAAGAAGTGTCTCAGTATCTTAAGACTGGTAGAATGGTTTTCAAGCCTAGATGCTTATAAAAAATATCGTCAGATCTTTTGTAGAGGATATGAATCATAGACTAAAAAGAGAGTAAACGCCTTTATCGTAGCAGTATTTAGTATAGTGTTGTTTCTTGTCAAATACGGTCAAGTCCATTATAAGGCAGTTGAGCTAGTAACTTAATTCTTAGTTGATAAATCCTATATACCAACGTTATTGGTAGAGTAATCCAGGAGACTTACCTACTTAAGGAAGCAAGGGTATGGGTACTTCACAGCTAACCCTACAGTCCTTACTATATGGTTTCTCAGTCACACATAGGGGTATGGAGGGAATCTTCCTAGAGCATCCTTGATTGAAAACGTGAATTTGATAAACAAATTTGCTCGTTACTTGAAGGTATTTGAAGAAGCTCAGTTTAAAGGATGGGTATCAGTCATAAATAAGATGCAGCAAATGGATTTTATTTTGATAGTTAGGTGGAGCAATTGCACTTGAGCCATCCTAGGGTATGTTGATTACCTTGGGGTCCCTCTATTGGTATTACAGGTTGTATAGGATATTTCTTAGCTTGTATCACTAGATAACTGGGTCCACTTCAAGAGATAGCATACAGAGACTCTTTGGACGATGTCACATTGAATTATCAAGATCCTTGTTTACCTACCATTACATTGATTCAATGATTAGCAAAACTCATGAAGCTGTAGAAACGGAGGGAAGTTAAGAAGATAGTCAATGTAAGAACTTTGAGGGGTAAAGTCGGAGAATACTGGGCTATTAAGTAGTTTATCTATGATCAGTTAGAGAAGACTAGAAAAATATGGTATCAAGTTCTAGACATATTTAGACGTGAGCCAAAGCTAGAATACCTTTCGCTTATTGAGCAGGCCTATCGAGACATTATATGGGCTAGAGTTAAAGCTTAGATCCAAGAATGCAAAAGAATCATTGAAGAATTAAAGATAGAGAATGGGAGATTGCTGGAAGGAAATTAATTCCTAAGGAGTAAGATTCGAGAAAGAGATGTTACAATCTAAAAGCTGATGAGAAAAGTTGATGAAGCCCATCATAGCTAGATTCGTCGACTTTTATAGATATAGGATTTGATTTTATAGAAAGATTAGTTAGGAGTTTGTTTCTTTTTCTCTTAGTCCATTGTATAGGTTGGATTTTGCAATTATTAATAAATTTGCAGCTTTATTAAATGAAAACCTTTATTGATTGCGTAGTTTTTTGCTCATTTTTTTTTCTTTCTTAATAATTGCCTTTTAAATAAAAAATGAAAAAAGAAATCTAAATATCAAAAAAAAAAGAAAAAAGAAAAACAAAAAAAGAAAACAAGTAATAAAAAATTAAAAAAAAAAGAAAAGGGAAAAAAAAAAACAACTAAAACTTTAGTTCACAAAGATGTCTACAACATAGGTTTTCGTTTAGGATTTTGAAGATAGCGCCCAAGTGAGCAAACTCAGCTAAAAGCCCAATATTCACTTGTTCTAAGGCAAGAATTTCAACTTAGGGTACTAGGAACGTCAATCAAATTGAGCCCGACCTGAAAGTTCTAACCTTGGAAGAAAATATGAATAAGATAGCCAAACAAATCTAGGTTGTCACTTGGGCTATTGGAATTCTCATTGACAGATAAGGATCTCAAGTCAACCTGAATCGGAATGCAAAAGTGACCCTTCCCATTGAATTAGAAGATATTAAATCAGTTCCTAACGCCGAGACATGGAAGGAGGAGATTAAGGAAAAACACCGAGAGATGGAAAGGAAGTTTATGCAGAAGCTAATCAAGAAGATGAAAACCTTAGAAATGGTTAACGGGCTTGAGCAAATGGGAATGATTAATTTATTGAGGTACGAAGATGATGATTTTCTAGAAAAGTTTAAAATTTCAAAATTTGAGAAATACGATGGGACTAGCTACCTAAAGCTCTACATTAGGCTTTACATTAGAAAGATGGGAAGGTAATGGTCTAAACCTTTCAAGATATCTTAACTGGGCCTACCTCTTCTTGGTATACCCAATTGGATTTGAATGAGATTGACACATGGGATAAGTTAGCTTGGGCTTTCTATAACTAGTCTAAGTTTAATATCAAGGTGTTCCCATCCTTTTGGGATTTGAATAATCTGCGAAAGAAGGCCAATGAAAGCTTTAAGGAGTTTGCTTAAAGATTGAGGGGCATGACAATCAAGGTGACTCCACCCTTAACAGAATAGGATCTGACCTTCACTTTTATCAACACTCTTTGAAGCCCATACTACCAACATTTGGTAAGTCACCCTACCTCTAACTTTGTAGAGATTATGGCCTTAGAGTGTCGAATTGAGGAAGCTATTGCTATTGGAAGGCTTCCTAATCTTGAAGCAATTGAGAACAAGATGCCTCTCAGAAGATTTTCTAATAAGGCTAAAGAAGTTACTGTAAGCATTATCAATACTATCAACCTTATTAGATTGGTAGCCTCGGTAGCTATGTTAAGAGGATCTAATCCCTTATTGAATGCAAATCAGAATAGCCGCTTACAAAAGAGACGGTTTACTCATATTCCCATTCCTATAAGTTATGTTCTTGCATGACTAAGGAAGGAGAATCTCCTAACATTCGAAATATCAAAGGAGGGACAAAGACTGGGAGATTATAACTCAAAGTTTCGTTGTGATTATCATTTGGGGCAAGTAGGGCATTCTACAGTCTAGGATCTTATTGATGCAAAATTGGTTCAATTGGATTTCATTCAAACTCCTACTCCTAACGTGGGTAATAATCCTTTATTGGATCATGGATGCTTAATTAACATCATAATCACTGAAGTGATTAAACTAGAAGTTGATCTAGATAATCTCCCCATCACTATTGAAGAGGTAGCTTAGAATCTGAAGCAAGCTGGACACTTGTAGAATATGAATCTTAGAGATAGGACCTAGACTAGACCGATAATATATTAATTACTGAGAGATGAGAAGATAAAGAAAGCTAACATTATGGTTATGACAGTTCCAAAACCATGAAAGAGATGTACTCAGAAGGAGCTTAAACAATGGTATGAAGTTGAAGATCTGATGGCCAATACCCTTGGAGAGTTGTTAAGAAAGTTTGAGTATTTGGTCTATTACGCTGGTTCACTCACAGTATATGCTAATGAACCACCTACTAGATGGGGTTCCAAATTTGAGGAAGAAGACAGGCTTATTGCAAAAGCTAAGAAAACATCTAAGATGGTTGGAATGATTGGAGATGGGCCTAAGGAAATTTCTTTTAATGTTTCGATAGCTACAGAGAATTACAAAGCAACCCCTCTAGATTACCAAATGGTGAATCAGATAGCCAGGTCTTCATCACCTATGGTCGATGGGCTTACTCGCCTGGGACAAGTCTATGACTAAAATGAAGAGGCCAAGAGGAAGACTATTGTCAAAGAGGCTTCTCGAAAGATCTTTGAAGATACAGATGAAAAAGATTAGAATGTTGCTAAGAAGATAGTGAAAGCTAGTGAGTATAAGGTTATGGATCAATTAGACAAAGTATCGGCCTAGATCTCCTTAGTAGGCTTACTATAATCAAAATTCTAAGAGATGTCAAAGTACCCGAAGGGATTTCCACTAAAAAGCTGGGATTGGTGGTTAATTCAATATTTGTAATGGATCAGATTTTATTCTCACTAGATAACCTAGGTGAAGAAGGAGATCGGTACACTAAGCCCCTTTTTATAGTGGTCAAGTATGTAGGGAAAGTCGTTGCTTGGGTGCTGATAAATAATGGGTCTTCACTAACTGTGTGTCCACTGGTGGCATTAAATTTGCTTGGAGTAGATTCAACTGAGATAAAGCCTAACTCAATTTTAGTAAGGGCTTTTGATGGATCAAAAAGGGAGAAACTTAGAGAAATTGGGCTGTAGGTCAAGATCGATCCATAGATGTTTACTATTTCGTTTCAAGTCCTAGATATACCTTAAACTTTCAATCTTCTATTGGGAAGGCAATAGATTCACTTAGTAAGGGAAATTCTATCTAGTTTACATCAGAAGGTGAAATTCATAGTTGATGGGCAATTGGTTACTATTCTTACGGAGTTAGACTACGAGATTTACAAAGAAATGGCTATTCCATATGTCGGGAGTGAAGACTTAGAGGAACCAGGATTCCAGATTTTTTATGAGGTTAGCATGGTTGAAGTGTTAAGACAGGGGGCTTGAGGTTGCTCAGAACAGCCTAAGTAGTAGATTGGAACATTTGGGCTTAGATATAAGCCTATTGAAGAGGACATTCAAGAAATGAAGGCCAAAAATAGAGGCAAGAGAGGAGATCAGCTGTACTATGCTTATATGGATTTTCCAAACATTTGTCAGACATTCTTAGCACTAGCTGGTACTCAAGAACTTGAAGTAGTCAATTTATCCAAGGTTTTGGCTCAACAATGTAGCATCAATCCAGACGAAAAGAAAGATATTGGTATCCTAGTTTCCTTATGCAACTGGTTTTCTGTTCCTGTTAATAGGTCTCTTTAGAAAAGTAATATTAGATCAATTAGGAGCATTCGATTTTAATAGTTAGTCTGATTAGTTAGGCCCTTTCCTTTCAAACAATTTGAATTCATTTAATAAAATTAGTTCCTTTCTATCTATCAATTCTTCTTTGTTATTTATTCATTATCCTTTTGTTTTTCTTTCCATTATTCTTCAGATCCGATAAAAATGATGAACATAATGGATATATCGTGCTTATAAATGATGATAGTACCAATATCACCTTCGTCCCTGTTGGGTCAGACTTCGGGGATGATATTAAGACTCTAAGCGAAACACAAGAGAGTTAGCATTGATTTGAATAAGGGAGAGTGATTATCAATGAATTGATATTTGAGATTAATTTAGGAATAGAAGAGAATCCGTAAAACTGGAAAATCATGGGTAATTTGGTAAATGATCAAAAGTAGGAGTTGTTGTGTTCGTTATTAGAATACCTGGACATATTCGCTTGGTCTTATGAGGACATGCTTGGCTTGGATTCATCAATCATAGTTCACAAGTTGCCGACAAGAGAAAATATTAAACCAAAAAGGCAAGCTTAGGTTGTTTAGGCTAGATATACTCCTTAAGATAAAAGAGGAAGTGAAGAAATTACTAAAAGTTAAGTTCATAGAAGTATCTGATTACCTCGAATGGGTAGTCAATATGGTGCCAATGCTAAAGAAGAATGGGAAAATTAAGGTATGTGTAGACTTCCATGATTTTAACCAAGCGAAACTTAAGGATAATTTCCCTTTGCCATACATTGATGTATTGGTAGACAACACAGCCATAAATCATCTTTTCTCATTTATGGATAGTTTCTTAGGATATAATTAGATCAAGATGGCAAAAGAAGATAAAATCAAAACTAACTTCATTACTACTTGGTGAATGTTTTGTTATCATGTGATGCCTTTTGAGTTGAAGAACACTGGGGCAACTTATTAGCGTACTATGGTAGCCTTGTTTTATGACATGATGCAACAGGAAATTGAAGTTTATATAAATGATATGATTGCCAAATCTAAGAAATGGGAAATCATGTTGATGTTTTGCGAAAACTGTTTGAGCTATTGAGAAAGTTACAATTGAAGCTAAATCCAGAAAAGTCCACCTTTGGAGTAACCTCTAGCAAATTGTTAGGTTTTGTAGTCAATAGAAAAGGAATCGAGGTAGACCCAGACAAAGTTAAGGAAATCATAAACATGCTTACACTAAAGATTGTAAAAGAAGTTCGGGGATTGTTAAGAGAGGTTGAATTATATCGCTTGATTTGTATTACGGCTAACCAATAAATGCAAGCCATTATTCATACTTTTTAGGAAGAGTGCAGCAATAGAATGGGATGAAGAGTGTGAACGAGCATTTGCTGAAATCAAGAAGTATCTCATGAATTCGTTGATACTAGTCACTCTTATACTAGGAAGGCCATTAATTCTCTACTTGACGATCCTTCCTGAATTGATGAGATGTATGCTAGGGAAAAAAATGGAACAAGTAGGAAAGAGCATCCTATATATTACTTGAGCAAGAAGTTCACAGAAGGTGAGCAAACATACTTAAAGGTGGAAAGAACATGTTGTGCCTTAGTATGGGTATTGCATAGGCTTGACAGTATACTTTGTATTATTTGGTGGAGTCGTTGACAAAACATGATCCGTTGAGGTATTCAGTAGAAAAGCTAGCATTGATTAGGAGAATTTTGAAGTGGTAGATGCTGCTCTTTGAGTTTAATATTAAGTACGTAAGTTAAAGTTCAATCATAGGGTAGATAGTGACCAATCAATTGGCAAAATACCTACTAGAAAAGGAAGATGATAGTTCGGAAGCTCAGTTTCTTGATGAAAATATGATGGTGATGCATGAAGTGAGCGGTGAGAAAATGGAATGGAGAATGTATTTTGATGGAGCAGCCAATGTGTTTGCATGTGGGATAAGAGTAGTATTGGTATCACTTGAGGGCAATCATTTCCCTATGGTAATGAGGTTAGCATTTCCATATACGAACAATATAGCAGAATATGAGGCCTATATTTTGAGGCTCAAAATGGCGCTTAACATGGGAATACAAAGGCTTGAAGTGTATAGAGATTCTTCTCTTATAATTTTTTATATCTTAAGAGAATATAAGACGAAAGACGAGAAGTTGATACCTTATCATGAGCATTAACGAAGATTGATTGAAAGATTCTAAAAAATTTCATTCACTTACATTCTAAGAACCCAAAATCAATTTGTTGATGCACTTGCTACATTAGCATCAATGGTGAAAGTCATAGATGGGATAGAAATCCAGCCTGTGAAAATTGAGGTAGAGGAAAGGCTGGCTTTTTGCTTGATAGTTGAAGAGGAATAGAAGAAGGCATGGAATTATGATATTTGTTAGATATCTTTCATATATTTTGATAATAACAAAAAGGGCTAAAAGCTAATGAATCTTTAAGAGTGCAAGCTTACAGAAGGATTTTTAGAAAGTTTAAATTCACAAAACAAAGTTGTATTTAGAAGCTTATTCAGAAGCTTTGAATTGATTAAATATAGACTAGTTTGAAAATCTTTCAGAAAAAATTTCAAAAGCTTTCATAAGAAGAATTGATACAACACTTTAGAAACTTATTTAGAAACTTGAAAAACAAAAGGTTGATATTTTTTGAAAGCTTGTTTAGAAAGAAAGTCTGGAAGTATGACATTGAAAATAGGTTTAAATTAGATTCAAATTAATCAAGGCTTAGCTCTACTGGATTGAGTGTATTAGGAAAATACACTTAATCCCGTTTCACTCAAGATGGAGTTAAGAACCATGGGGATTATCTTTTGAGCAAATTAATTTTTGAAAAATTAAGTTATACATAAGAATGGAGAAGGATAAGATTGAATCGGATTTTATGGAAATTCAAATCTTGAATATGAGTTTTATCCAGAAATTTTTTATAAGGGATATTATCTTGACAATTTCAAATTAGAAGCAAATCTGGTGGTTATTGATTGGAGGTTATCTAATTGAAGTAAGATATGAAGAATTGTTTTTGAAATTCAAATAATTGAGATCCTCTCAAAATATCTAAGGAGTATCTTGAATAACTAACAATTGGATAAATACAGAAGTGAAGATAATCTTCATCTAATTAGTCATTGGATGATTTATATATAAAAGAGAAAGGATTCAAAACGTTCAAAGACTACTCTGGAAAAATCTCTTGAAAAAAGAAAATATTGAGATTAGACTATACCTTTTGAATAGTCATAGAAAATACTTCTACAGAAAGTACTTCGGATACTTCTTCAGAAAGTTCTACTGAAGCAAATTATTCAACATTCATCATTTCTCTCCTTTAGCAAAATTACTTAAGATTTATACTTTTATTCTCATTTGTAATATGTAATTCTTATTTGTTGTTTGAGTGTTGAGACAAGTACATTTGTACTTTGTTGATCTATATTAACCTAGATTGTAGAGAGGCTAGATAGGCTATATAGGCAGATGAGAGTGTTATAAAGTTCATGTGTGACAAGTACTTGTAAGTTCTTATGATTTGAATGGCACTGGTGAAGTAGACCGGGTCCCCAATAGTGGAGTTGGAAGAGAGCAGCAGGTTGAAGGTCGAAGCTTTATAAATCCTTAGCCTGATTTTCTCTTTCCTTACATTCTTTTAATTTGCTTTATTATTTGTTATACGTTGAATTATTAAAATATCACTGTTCACCATTATAAGTTGTTAAGAGGGGTAAATTTTATTTTACATCGAAAAAGTTTCAAAGAGTTAAAGATATCAATTCACCCCCTTCTTAATATCTTATATAGGACTAGCAATTGGTATCAGAGTCTTGCTCTAATATTTCTTAGAGTTCAAGATCATAGGTGAATTAAGTGGTAGTTTAATAGTTTAGCTTAGCAAAACACCATTTTTTGATGGAACTAACTTTCTTTATTAGAAATTCGGGATGGAGACTTATGTGAATGTATCAAATTATTAGTCTTAGCAAATTGTTTTTGCAGGGGATCTCAAAGTTCTAACCATCATTACATTAAGAGATGATATCACTAAAGCTGAACTTAATTCAAAGGCTAAGAGTTTATTGTTAAGTACTATTGCATGATCAGAATTTTATCTAATTGCTTCTTGTGCTACAGCTAAAGATATTTGGGATACTTTGGTATAAACCTACAAAGGGACAGAGACAATCAAGGATATAAGAATCAATTCATTAGTTCAACAATAAGAAACATTTTGAATTCTCTCTAGTGAAGAAATCAAGGACTCTTTCAATAGATACACTACTATAACTAATGGATTGTCTTCTCTTGGATAAATAATTAGTGATGCAGCTATGGTACGCAAGATGCTAAGGATTCTTCCTAAAATTTAGAATGCAAAGAAAATTGCCATCGAAGAAGCTTGTGATCTAAAGATATTGACCCTAAGTCAACTATGCAACAAGCTCATGGCATATGAAACTGATTTTCTCAAATCAGAAAGTACTTTAGAAGACACAAGGAAGAAGACCGTAGCCTTTAAAGCCAAAGAAACAAACACTGATTTAGAAGGAGAAGATTCATCTAAAGAAGAAGATGAGGACGTGATACTTCTAGCTAGAAAGCTCAATAAATGGCTCAAGAAAAAGGGTAAGAAAACGTTTATGAAAAGATTTACTACTAATAAGAATCGGTTTGTTGATACAGGAAAGGCAATTAAAGAAAAAGAGGAGAAAAAGTTCAAAAAGGAGATTATTTGCTATGAATGTAAGAAGCCTGGACATATCAAATATAAATGTCCTATATTAATTAAGAAAATGGAGAAATTCAAGAAGGAACGCAAATCATTGATGGCAACATAGAGTGATTCGAAAGATTTAGAAACTAAATCAAAAGGTTTTAAAGAATGTGAGGAAGCTAATCTATGTCTTATGGTATTTTCTAAGGTAGATTTTGAAACTAATTTTGATTATGATTTAGAAGTACCTGGCAATATATGTGTTGAAATTAATAAACTTCTCAAGGCTCTATCTAAGTTGAGTAATGAAATATCTAAGCTCGAATTCGAGGTTAAAACGTTGAAAACTAAGAACCACGCACTTAGTCAAGCTAATAAGTTGCTAATAGATGAAAATGATTTTTTGAAAAATGACTTCGAAGGATTGCATATTGCCCATGAAGCTTTGCTTAATGAAAATCTAATTTTAAAAGAAGAAATTAAGAACTTGAAAAATTGTATGGAAGATCTATCTAAGTCTATTAAGAATATCTTTCGTAAGTTTGATGAAAGTGACAAGAAACTACAAATGTCGATTTCTAGCCAAATGATGGATAATTCAAAATCTAGACTAGGTTTCGAATTTAGAGAAATATCTAAGACAAAGAAAGAAATAGTTTTTGTTATATCAAAAGATGAAAATCAAGAAATGATTAAAAGCAAGGAAAACAACAAAGCATTTGAACCCATAAAAAAGAATAATAGAAGGTTCTCTCAAAACAACAACAAGTATCCTTTCAAAGGGTACAATAGAAGATTAAACAGAGGGTATTTCAGAAAGAATCCAAACCAAAGGAAAGTGGCAAGTAATAGGTATATTGAATAGAAAACTTATGCTTGTTTCTTTTGTGATAAAATAAGTCATATAAAGAAATACTGCTTTTACAAAAAATATAAGCTTAGTAATAACCAAGGTTCAATTCAAAATACGAGCTTGAATTCCTATGGACCAAGGCTTTACTAGGTTCGTAAACAGATTTGATTATGCTTTAATGTATGCAGGACTATGAAGCAAAGATAAAAGAAACATGGTATTTTGATAGTGGATGTTCAAGACACATAATTGGTGACGCTTCATTGTTTACAAATCTGGAATGGAAGGAAGATGGTTATGTATAGTTTGGTGATAATGATAGAGGTAAAATAATTGTGGTAAGATCAAAAGGTTTGGTACCTCATTTAATCGAAAATGTGTTTTTAGTTAAAGGATTAAAACATAACTTATTAAGTATAAGTAAATTGTATGATAAAGGACATAGAATAGTTTTTGAACATGATGAATGTGTTGGATTTAATAAGGATGGTTTTAAGTTGTTTGAAGGTTTCAAAAAGAAGAATATTTATCTAATTAAACCATCTGAAAGCTATTTTATTTCTATAAATGATAATGCTATGCTTTGGCATAAAAGACTAGGACATGTGAATTTTCAACAATTGGAGAACTTGTCCAAAAAGAATTTAATCTTAGGTTTACCTAAAGTACATGCTCATGGAAATGTTCATTGAAGAATAAAATGAATTCGTCATCTCATTGGAGTAAGAAGGTTATCTCTACTCAAACACCTTTGGAGTTATTGCATTTAGATCTCTTTGGTTCTACTCGTACTCTAAGTTTAGGAAGAAATAAATATGGACTTGTGATAGTAGATGATTTCCCTAGATTCACTTGGATCATATTTTTACTTCATAAAAGTGATGCTTTTAAAAGTTTTGAAATCTTTTCAAAAAGAGTTGAAAATGAGAAAAGACCTCTCCATCATCAGTTTACAAACTGATCATGGTAAGGAATTTGAAAATTTTGATTTTATTTCATTTTATGAGAACAAAGGCATTACTCATAATTTTTCTACACCCTATACTCCATAACAAAATAGAGTAGTTGAACACAAAAACAAGACTATCTAAGAAATGACAAGAACTCTATTTAATGAAAGTAATATAGCTTATCAATTTTAGGTTGAAGTAGCTTCAATAGCTTGTTATATCATTAATCGTGTGTATGTAAGACCCTTGACAAATAAAACTGCTTATGAGATTTACAAAAGAAGGAAACCTACTATTGCATACTTTCACACTTTTGGTTGTAAGTGTTTTATTAAGAAAATAGGAAAAGCCTTAGGAAAAATTGAAGAGAGAGTAGACGAAGCCATCTTTCTAGGCTACTCTCTGAACTCAAAAGCATACCAAGTATACAATAAAGAAACAAAAGTTGTAGAAGAGTCAATAAATGTTAAATTTATTGAAGAAACAATCCATGAAGAATCGGACAATGAAATTTCAATTGACAAGAAGAATACAATTCATCTTGATTTAGAAGAAGGAAAAACAAAACCTCCTTCAGAAGGTAGTTTAAAAGCTTCTAGAATGCTTGATGGAACTGAAACAAAACCTGTATCAAAAGGTACTTTAGAAACTAATACTAGGTTTGTTGAAAAACATTTAGAAGGTAAATCAAAAGGTTCTTAACACTTTCATACTCCTCCATCATCTGTAAAGTTTAAATTTGATCATCCTCCTGAGCTTATAATTGGTAATGTTAGATTTGGGATAAGAATAGGATCAAGCTTATAGAATTTTAAAAATTAGTTTGCTCTTTTATTTGAAATTGAACCTCATTCAGCTAATGAAGCCTTAAATGATAGTAACTGGATCTTGGCTATACAAGATGAACTCAGTCAATTTTAACGAAATTATGTTTGGAGTCTAGTTCCAAGACCTAAAGTCATGTCAATCATTGGAACTAAATGGGTATTTAAGAATAAACTAGATGAGCATAGAAAAATAGTTAGAAATAAGCACGGTTAGTAACTAAAGGTTTTTCATAGGAAGAAAGAATAGACTATGATGAAATCTATGCTCCTGTTACTAGATTAGAAGCTATAAGATTGTTACTTACTTTTGCTTGTTTGAAAAATTTTAAGTTTTATCAGATGGATGTAAAAAGTGCTTTTCTGAATGGATTTATAAAAGAAGAAGTGTATGTTGATAATTTGTTGGATTTGAAGATCCCTTCAAATCAAATCATGTGTTTAAATTAAAAAGGCCTTATATGGACTTAAATAGGCTCCTCATTCTTGGTATGATATATTAAGTCAATTCTTAATTAAAAATGACTTTTAAAGAGGAAAAGTAGATACCTCACTTTGCATGAAACATTTTGGTAAAGATATATTTGTAATATAAATCTATGTTGATGATATTGTTTTTGGTGCAACTAATGAAATATACTACTAAGAATTTTCAAGTTTGATGTAAACAGAATTTGAGATGTCACTCATGAGTGAATTAAACTTCTTCTTAGGATTACAAATCAAACATTTAGAGAATGGAGTTTTTGTTCACCAAGAGAAGTACACCAGATAGATATTAAAGAGATTTGGTTTTGAGAATACCAAAGATTCTTCAATACCTATGAGTACCTCAACAAAGCTTAACATCACTGTTAATGGAAAGAAGGCAAATGAGAAACTCTATCATAGCTTAATTAGATCGTTATTGTATTTAACTGTTTCACGGCCTTATATTTTATTCAGTACTTGTATGTATGCTAGATTTCAGTATTCATCGACTGAAACACACTTAACTATAGTTAAAAGGATTTTTAAATATATAAAAAGCATTACAAAATTGGGAATTTGGTATCTTAAAAGTAAATATTTTGATCTTATAGGATATTCGAATGTTGACTATGTAGGTTGCAAAGTAGATAGAAAGAGTACTTTAGAAACATATTAGTTCTTAGGAGATAAGTTAGTTTCTTGGTCTTCCAAGAAACAAAATTCAGTTGCTCTTTTAACTACAAAAGCTAAATATGTATCTATTGGAAATTGTTGTGCTTAAATTCTCTGGTTAAAATAACAATTAAATGACTATGGAATAAGTTGTAAAAATATTCCCATAAAATGTGATACTACAAGTGCTATTAATTTAATAAAAAATCTAATTCATCATTTAGGATCAAAATACATAGAAATAAAACATCATTTCATTCATGATCATGTAGCAAATAATGATGTAGGTATTGATTTTGTTTTAATTGAATATCAATTTGCTGATATTTTTACTAAACCTCTGGATAAATTGAGATTTGAGTTCATTCATAATGAACTAGTTGTTTGTAACCCTTTTTTTTAATTAATTTTTTTTAAATTTTTCTTGGTTATATTTTTTATTTGTTACGTGCAAGTCTCTTTTACATTTGTTGGACACGAAAATTTTAAGGGCTTTAGCATGTTCTTAGTGGGTCCATAAAATCCTCATTAGTTGGTCTATTAAGTCAATTCATTTCCTTCGGCTAACGACCATTACATGAGAAGTGTAATCACTCATAAAAACCTCATTTCTATTTTCTCTTTCTCCCTCTTCATCAAACCTTTCCTATTCTTCTTTCATTTTTTCATCTCAATTCTAATGGCACCCAAAAAATCTAATTGCATTGTAGCTAAAGGGATTAAATCAAAAATCTAAAATGATCCCAAGAATCCCATCGTTCTTGATGAACAAACAAAAGAAACTATTATTCCTACAAATCCTCAACCAAATCCACTCTCCTAAACATACTAAGATTCTTTTATGAAAACCTTAACCCTTGAACTTCGAGATGAACCATCGGAAGGGGCTGCTCAAGAAGTGACTTAGAAGAACACCTCTAAAGTACATTATAAACAAGTTCAGGAAGTTAATAGGAAGGTTGTTTAGGATGAGCAAGAATCTAGTTCATTCGAGGAAGTTGTTGAGTCGGAAGAAACTGAACCCTTAGGTAAACCATTTGAAGAAGTTTCTAATAGAAATTCTTTAAAACCTAATCCTGTTCCGAAGCTAAGGAAATCTCTTCTAAAAATCTAAGTTGACTACCTTAGTTAAGAGGACTTCGAAATTTCCTTAGAAGGTGGAAAAATTGCCCAAAGTTAAGACATCAATTCCCTCCTTCAAATCAAAGGATAAACCCAAGATGTGGTATACTGTAAAAGGTAAAAATTTGTCCAACAAAGATTCATTTTATTTAAACCTTAAATACTTTGAGAAGAATGGTTTTTATTGGAAAGATTATTTGAATAGATTGGGTTTAGATGGTTTAGTAGATTTGCGTAGAGTGATATATGGAGAATTGAACAATGAATTTTATAAGAAGCTTAATAGTAAAGATTAAGAAGTTTGGAAGTCAACTGTATTAGGACAGAAGATAGGAATCACAAACAAAAGGCATTCTAAAATGCTTTGGCATTAAAGAATTGAATAATGATGAGAGCTTAGGATAGTTGACAAAGGAAAATTTATTCACTAAATTGAATGATGGAATCAATTTGGGGACAAGAAGAGATATCTTTAGTACTGAGTTTCAATTGTTAGTAAGAATTCTTCAAAAATTTGTTAACTCTTTTGTACTACTAAGGAAGGGTAGTGCAGCCTCTATGACTAGGGAGGATGCGCTGGTGATCTTGGTAATGCTGGGAAAAAGATAGGTAGATATTGTGAAATTAATGATGCGATACATGTGGCAACATGTAGATGTTAAGCTGTATGGAAATATGTTGATGGCTCTTTTTAGTTTCAAGAAGTTAAAACTTCCAGGAGAAACAAATTGTCCTTTTTCTCCTATTAGACTTGGTGAAAGAATCTTTAAAATGATGGGAATCTATTTGAATGACAAGCTTTAATGGAGGAATATTTGTTCATCCCTCAAATTTGAAAAGAAGGGTCATTATCATTGAAGAAAAAGGCAACAGAAAGAAAAGAAAAAGAGGAAAGGAGTCGATTGAAAAGGAACCAAGGAAGAAAGGGAAATTGATTTGAAGATCAGGTGGCATTGAGTTTAGAGAACCAAATGGAACAGCTTCAGAAAGTGATTTAGATGGTTCAGAGCTTTAGCTAATTCATTATAAGTAAGGGGAAAGCTTAGCTTTTGTGGAACAACTCTCTAAAGGAATCAAAGAAGTTGTAGAAAAGATTGTTAGTGATCAAATTGTTGGAGTGAAAGACTTATTCAAAGCTTGGGTTAAGGATTCTGTTCTTGAATTGAATCCTACTGACTAAGCACACACTACAGTTAATCTTAAACCCCTACACAAAATCAAGCCACTAAACCTTCTGAACCATCTGTAGCTGCATCTGAACCTCATCTCATACTTACAGAACCATTTATTCCTATTTTAGATACTCATCTCACACCATTTGAACCTGCTCCTTCTACTTAACTAAAGGATCAAACCATTATTAGTGCTGTTCTAACTTCAGATAAGACCCCTATCATTTCACCACAATCTCTTAACAAATCAACTTAAGTTGCTACTCCTGTTCTTAATCTTGAAGAACAGATACCTCCTAAAGGCCATGCTAAAACTTTATTTGTGTCTTCCATTAAAGAAACTTCTCCACTTGATCCCATCCAGACTATACCATCATCTAACAAAAGCAAAGAACCTACTTTATTTGTCACAACATCTTTTGAAGGCACTCATTCTTCTATAAAAGCTCTTCCATCGTATTCTAGCATATTCAAATCGTGTGCTAAGAAGAAAACAAAGCAATCCAAAAAATGGTTGTTCTATTTTGTTCTTGCATATTTTGTTTTTGTCCACCTGTAGACTTATTTATTACTATTTTTTGTTTTTGTTTATGAACTTGGTGATGACATTTCCTTAATCAACGTAGTTTGATCCTTTCTATCTTTTATATTTTATTCAAACTTGCACATTTTATGAAGATTAAAGGGGAGTTTATTAAGAATGATAACAAAAAAAGGGGACAAAAAAACCAAAAACAGTCGCACTATACTACTTGCACATTACATGAATATGTGATTGTGAATATATATATATATATAATTTGTGATCTGGTTTTATAATAGTATTTTTGTTATCATCAATAAGGGGGAGAATGTTAGATATCTTTCATATATTCAGATAATAACAAAAATGGTTAAAAGCTAATAAATCTTTAAGAGTGTAGGTTTACAGAAGGATTTTTAGAAAGTTTAAATTCGTAAAACTAAGTTGTATTTAGAAGCTTATTTAGAAGCTTTGAATTGATTGAATATATATTAGTCTGAAAATCTTTCAAAAAATATTTCAGAAGCTTTTATAAAAAGAATTGATATAGTACTTCAAAAGCTTATTCAAAAACTTAAAAAACAAAAGGTTGATATTCTTTAAAAGCTTGTTTAAAAAGAAAGTCTGCAAGTATGACATTGAAAATAGCTTTAAATTAGATTCAAATTAATCAAGGCTTAGCTTCAATAGATTGAGTGTATGAGAAAAATATACTTAATCCCGTTGCACTCAAGATGAAGTTAAAATCCATGGGGATTATCTTTTGAGCAAATTATGTTTTGAAAAATTAAGTTATACACAAGAATGTACAAGGATATAGATAAGGATAAGGTTGAATTAGATCTTATGGAAATTCAAATCTTGAATGTGTGTTTTATCCAGAAATTTCTGATAAGGGATATTATCTCGACAATTTCAAATTAGAAGCAAATCCAATGGTTCTTGAATAAATAACGATTGGATAAATATGGAAGTGAAGATAATCTTCATCTAATTAGCATTGGAAGATTTATATATAAAAGAGAAATGATTCAAAATGTTTAAGTACCGCTCTGGAAAAATCTCTCGAAAAAAGAAAATATTGAGATTAGATTATACCTTCTGAATAGTCACAAAAAGTAGTTCAAATAGTTCTTTAAAAAGTTTTACTGAAGTAAATTATTCAACATTCATCATTTATCTCATTGAGCAAAATTAATTGAGATTTATACTTTTATTCTCATTTGTAATTTGTAATTCTTATTTATAATTTGATTGTTGAGACAAATACATTTATACTTTATAGATCTGTATATGCCTAGATTGTAAAAAGGCTAAATAGGCAGAGTAGAGTGTTGTAAAGTCTATGTGTGACAAGTACTTGTACTTTCTTGTGATTTGATTTAGTGGGTTAAGTGAAACGGCACCAGTGAATTAAACCGAAACTCTATAAATGAGACCTAGTAGTGGAGCTAGAAGAGAGTAGTAAGCAAAAGGTTGAAGCATTATAAATCCTTAGCCAAATTTTCTCCTTCCTTACACCCTTTTAATTTGCTTTATTATTTGTTACATGTTGAATTATTAAAATATCACTGTTCACCATTATAAGTTGTTAAGAGAGGTAAATTTTATTTTATATTGAAAAAGTTTCAAAAAGTTAAAGATATCAATTCATCCCTACCTCTTGATATCTTATACAAGACCAACAATATCAAAAAGTTACTTCAAATGGGTGAGTTCCCTATTGAAGTTGATAGAAAAGATAGCAAAGCTTTAAGGAGATTAGTTGCTCATTTTCTGTTAAGTGGAGCAATGTTGTACAAAAGATCACCTAATACAACATTGCTAAGGTATGTAAATGAAGAGGAAATCGCGAAATTAATGAAAGAAGTGCATAAAGGAGTCTGTGATCTTCATATAAACAGATACATGTTAGCTAGGAAAATCATGAGGATGGGATATTTTTGGATGATGATGGAATCAAACTGTATCAAACACGTGGGTACTGTCACCTGTATCAAGTATACGCTAATAAAATCAACTCTCCTCCCTAAGAATTATATGTGTTGTTGGCTCATTGGCCTTTTTCAATGTAGGGATAGATATGATAAGTCCAATTTTAGAAACGGCTTCAAACAAGAATAGATTCATTCTAGTCGCGATTGATTATTTTACTAAGTAGATAGAAGCAGCATCATGTGCTACGGTGACTAAAGGAGTGTTAGTTAGATTTCTGAAAAGGGACATCATTGCAAGATACAGTGTGCTTGAGTCCATTATTATAGACAATAGGTTAAATTTGAACAAGTTAATGGTTGAAGTGTACAATCAATTTAAAATCAATCATAGAAACTCAACTTTGTATCGACCTCAGATGAATGGGATAGTTGAAGCCACTAATAATAATATCAAGAAAATCATTGAGAACATGGCGATCTAATGTGTATTATGGGTAGTAGATCTCAAAAGGAAGATGATGGAATCTAGGTTCAAGTGAGAATGGGAAATAGAGAGTGAGAACAAGAGTGTGAATGTGTATGGATATCATGCACTAAGATATAAACACAATTAAGGGTTTGAGCTTAAAATAGGGTTTGATACAACCCACAGACATTAAATGTTGCTTAGGATTCAAATGAGGGGTTAGATGTGACTCACTGGCCAGTTGAAATGAAGGGTTTACCACAATCTTAGGGTTAAGATTGATAAGAACATAAGAAAGATTAAAGAGTTATCTAGCACTCAATAATCTGACAAATGCAAGCTCTGATAGTTTAAATATAGCCTTGCTCAAAAGAGGAAAGTTTCACTCTAAAATATGATTGTCTTTGATAGTATATTTTTCTCTCTTATATGTTATTACAAATGTTGCTATTTATAGTAAGTCCTAAATCCTAGTGATAAAACTGTAAATAATGTACAAGGTCTTAAACATTGAAGAATTAAGCCTATAAATAAAACAAAGAAAACATGTACATGAATACAAAATTGTGCGTTTAATAGAAGTCGGAATGCAATCCTCGGCCTGTCCTAGAAGGAGTAGGATTCGAACTAGTCAATGTTAGCAGTTGGATGTCCGAGTTTGAGGAGAAGCCTCTGAAATCTTGCATTGCTTGGTCAAGACACCAGAAAGGTCAGCCCATAATTGCCAAGTTCTAGAATCAATTGGCATGAGTCTCTCTATGCCGTACCGAGTGGATCTTTGGCCTTGAGTCCTTAGTTGTGTAGTTTCTCAGCTTCTTGGCAAACAATAGACCTAATGCCGAGTAGCTCCTCTTCTTCCTTTTAGTCTCTTGGTATTAGCTCGGCCTTGACAAAAGTTATTCAACCTTAGCCTTGAACCATTCAGCCTTAGGTTATAACAGGTCGGCATTTGCTTCTAGTAAGTTGGCATCGGCTTGGGAGAAGTTAGCCTTGGCTGGAAGATAGTTGTAGGTTGATTCTTATCAGTGATCACTTATAGAGATTGGCATGAGATGCTCCCCTTTGCTCTCATGGCTTATAGATTCTCAATCAACTCTACAGGTGCAACACTTTATTCATTGGTTTATGGAAAAAAAGTGGTACCACCGGTGGAAGTAGAAATACCTTTGTTTCGAGTGTTGGTGGAAATTTAGCTTGATGAAGTAGAGTGGGTGAAGAAGCGAATGGAGTATTTGAATCTCCTAGATGAGAGGAGGCTTGCTGTAATATGTCATGGTCAATGTTACCAACAATGGATCATTTGAGCCTTTAATAAGAAGGTGTGCCTAAGGTACTTCAAGGAAGGAGACTTAATGTTGAAGAAAGTGTTGGCAAATGTAAAAGATCTTAAGGGCAAGTTTGCTCTGAACTATGAAGGGCCTTGTGTAATGAAAAGGTTATTATTGGGAGGTGTGTTATTATTGATAGAAATGGATGGTCTGGAATTAAGGAGACTTGTGAATTCAGATGCAGTTAAATTGTATTATCCATGAAAACTAAGATCAATAAAGATTCCAATTTTTCTTGAGAATTGTTTGTGGTTAATCTTTCATCATTTACCAGTAAAGTTCATATCCATAAATGTTCTTGAATTCAGATGGTCATCGACTAACAAACACTTCACCAATAAATCCTTATATGCCATATTTTTTTGCCTCATACAACTAAACACCAAACACTTACCAATGAATTTGAGTTACCAAATAAATTGAAATCGAATGTTCTTAATGACTTAATCTTGTTTCTTTTGAAAAGAGATTTATTTTTCAAGAATCATAAAGAGGTGGAAATTAAGACTTGACGACGACCAAAGTAGAATCAAAGCATGAGTATGGTACAGCTTAAAGATTTGTTAGTAAGGTTTCAACCATGAAAAAAAAAGGGAAAGAAAACAAAAGAAAATAAGAAAAAAAAGAAAAGAAAAAGTAAGCACATTCTTAAGGCAATACTTTGGTGATATTCTACTGATTGAATGAGTGAATATCGAGAGTCAACATGAGGTATGCCAATTGGTTGTTATCCGTAAAATTCTCCATGCCTATGTAAAATGATCTTAAAAGTCCTTGAAAGAGATATTTAGGAGAATTAAAATTTTTTTTTTTTTTTTTGAAATCTCAAAGAGATCTATCCTCTTTGAATCATCTACCAATCCAAAACAAGTTAATTTGACCCTTAGTGGTTTTTGCCCTATCCTTTTAAGATAGGTCCTTTAAATCTTTAGCCTTATCCTTCTAAGATAGGCACCATTAAGCCGTATCCTTTTAAGATAGACCCCTTAATCCTTTAGCCCTATCCTTCCAAGATATGCACCCTAAATCCTATCTTTTTAAGATAGGCCCCTTACAACTTTTTCCGTATCTTTCCAAGATAAACACCTTAAATCCTTTTACCCTATCCTTTCAAGATAGGCACCTTAAATCTTTTTCCCTATCCTTCTAGGATAAGCACCCTAAATCATTAGCCCTATGCTTTCAAGAAGGTCTCCTGATCTTTTACTTTATCCTTTCAAGACAAGCTTCCTTTGTACCATCCTTTCAAGATAAACTTCTTATTCCTTTGCATTGTCCTTTTAAGACAGACTTTTCATTCCTTTACCCTACCTTTTCAAGATGAGCTGTTACTCTTTGCATCAACCTTTAAAGTCGGTATCCTTCTTCAAGATAAAACACAACTTAGCTGACCGTTTAAGTCAGTAACCTTTATTCTATCAGTTCAAAGTAGGGTTTGGCAAAAAAGAGTTTTCCTTTTGTCTTTGTAGTGAAGTTCTAATTGAACTTTCTACAAAGAATAGCTGTTATAGATACCTCATTTTTATCATTTTATTAAGCCAAAAATAATAATAATAAAATAATAAAAATAAAGTATCAAGTCAAGTCGAGTATAGTCGTATCAAGTTGAGTTGTTTAGGGTTGAATCAAAGAATTGTAAGCGATTAATTTAATAAATTTTAAGTCATTGAAGGATTGGGTTTCATTAAAGTTTTTGAGTCCAGTCCGATATAAAGTGGATTTTTATTTAATTTATATTGGGCTACAATAAACTTAGGATTTATTAAATGGATTATTGGGTTAAATTAAATTGGATTGAATCGGGCCCGAAAAATAGAGAGCACAAATTAATATAGGGTTTTTAGAAACTAAGTCAAATCTTTAAAGAATAATCATTATATCTTTTGTATCTAGGGTTTGTTGAGATTAAATCGATAACTAAAAGATATAAAAGGTTCAGTTATGTGATTTATAAATAGTGAGTTGACGGTGAAGTTTAAAATATTTTTACAATTACACTCCCCTTACAGTCACAAAAAACACAAGTCCACATCCACGTGGTACATGAAACCCAATGCCCAATCTCCACTATATTTCCTTTGATCACAATACATGATCAGCCTAATACCACGCCATCACAAACGCATACAACACTTGCCCTTGAACACAACACGTCGACAACCTAAACATACTAGTTCTTCACGCCCTCCTAAACATTAACACGCCTCTTACCGCACAACATACTCCAATACCTATACGAAGACATACATACACACTTGCCTATACGAAGACACATACTAGCATGATCTCACTAGACCACACATGATACAATATATTAAGCAGCATTATCCAGCAGCATACACAATACAACACTATACAATTGTCTCATGCACTGAACACCCCACAAACATTACACTATCCAACGTACAGCCGATAATTCATTGACTAGGAACACTCCAACGCATATGCCACTAGACTAACATATTAACACATCCATGTTTGAAAGCCTCACTAACACCTCAGCACAACATCATACTAATCATTATCACATCCACGAGTCTATACACCATCACACACTCACCGATTTGTATGTCTAACTGCATTGACCTAAGCACGCTACACCTACAAACACAATTTGCACTCAAGTCTCCTTCACACAAGACATTGTCACAAGTTCACTTGGTTACTCACACGTCTTGATCATTAACAGACAGTCGTATGAGCCACTTTGTGATCATATGAGATTCACTGCTATGCACGATTAACATGATGCTACCTACGTGTACAATCATTTTCACACCAATCATGCAAACGTAACAATTGCGACATGGTTAACATGAACACATCAATCATGTGTGACTTGACACATTTAGGTAAAAAAAATTATTATTTTATTTTATTTGCTAATTAATTATTTTACTAATTTTATTTTTTAATGTTGGTTTTTTTTTTTTTTATATTTTCAAATAATAGTCATATCATTTATTATTTTGTTAGATAATTTGAATTTTTGATAGATTGTATTTTTAGTAAAATTACATTTTTTAGAAAAAGATGCATATCTTTTCTCTGAGATACGTATCTTAGCACATATGATTTAGAAATGATAGATTTTGACATGAGATACGTATTTAGATATGTATCTTAGTGTATTTTGTATATAGGATTTAGAAACAATCGATTTTGGCACGAGATACGTATCTTAGTGTATCTTGTATATAAGATTTAGAAAAGATCGATTTTGACATGTAGTGAGTTTTTTTTTTTAAATAATAATAAAATCTTAACCGAGATTTTCAAAAAGATTTAGTTAGTTAGGGTATTCTTAGAGTCATGAAATTAGATCTTCTAGGTTTCTTTTTAAAAAAGTATATTGCTAAATAAATGTAAATCCGACTCGATTTTCAAAAATAAAAAAATCCAACTACTAAATATTTTATAAAAAGTATTATGTTGGTTCGATCTTGACTAACAGTTATGTAGTACCTTCAAGACAATTGCATAAAAAAAAATAATTTTTCTTTGAAAAATTTGTAATAAGAAAATAATGAAAAATTTATTTTAGTTACGTTTTGCATATTTGTATATATCTTCGTATTTTGAGGAAAAATATAAAAGTAAAACTATTAATTTTTTTTACTTTTATATGGTAACTTAGTTTTAATAGGTTAGTCCTTAAGCTTAATTTTTCTAGTTATTTTTCTAAAAATTCTTTTTCATAGAAAATATAAAGATCAATGGCCAAATTAGGATTTTCCTACTTGGAAACCTTAATTTCATTTTTTTTTACTAGTTCAATTGGTTAGCGATTCCAAATTTTTTAAATACTTTTTTAGAGAAAAATATTTTCTTAATTTTATGTCGAGTAATCTATATTAAGTGGGTTAGGTTTAATATGGATTAAATTAAGGAAAACTGAAATAGGGCTTGACTCTATGAAAACTCAGAATTTGCACTTTAAGATACTCTGCTCCTCTATGGTCATGAAGCTTTCACTCTTTGAATCTTTCATACTACTCCTCCTTCTCACCATATTCTTCAACTTCATCCGACTCAAGTCTCCTCCTAGTAGACCTCTTATCATGTCGAGGTGGAGCTAGTCTCGTATTAACAACTTCTAGTGCTTTAGGTTCAACTACTTATCTTCTCACCTTGTCTTTAACATCTCAACCTCATTCATCAACTCTCTCTTTTGGTCTAGTCTCTATATAGAGATAGCTAAGTTGGCCATAATAGTAGTAAAGTCTTCCAATTGTTCATTAGTAGTTCGCGGGGTTTGTTAGGTAACACAATTGCAACCATGAGCATCACTCTCAATACAAAACTTAAAAAAATCTACTACTTGATCGAATATTACACATAACTTTGATAATATGATATTGTATGGTAACTTAAGGACTTGCCTTGTTTTTCCACTCAAGAACATAGTATAATAGAGCTATACACTGTAATAAGGATTAACTACTACAATGCTTAGCTTTTAATAGCAACTTCAAGCTTTGATATCAAGATTATATGATGTGCCTAGCAACTAAGTTGATCATTAGGGCTTATAGTAGGAAGCAGTAATAGTAAGACCCTCGAAGCATCAATGAATGAAGGAATGGAAAATGTCAACAAGTATAGTAGCTTTTGTGAAGCTGCTCGGAGGATTTGATGCACCAACGAATATAAAATGATTTAATATTTTGCTTAATATGACTTATAAGCTAATATTAACATTAACTCACCAATAATCTTGAGCTACTCAACAAGATTATATAAGAGTATGAGAAAGGGATGTAATCGAAGAAGGGCATCTTATAATAATAAGAATATTCGTTAACTTTAAGGGTCTAAGATAATTGCGTCTATGGTAAAAATGACTATTTAGAGCCAATCATTTAAGGCAACAATAAAATAATAGAAAATTACATAAAAAACAATGTAAGAAAAAGATTCTTAGTATGTTAGAAAAAGGGTAAATATGATAAAGGACAAAAAGGAATATCGTATAAGTGTTAGGAAAGTAAGAGATAGGTGGTAGCTTGTCCATGGGTTCATACTCTAGGATCTTAGGGTACTTTAGTTGAGCTGAAATGACGTAAGGGTTGTTGTTGATGAATTATGCTTGGAGTTATTATGTCGATTGAATGATGCTGCAATTCTATAGGCTGAAAGAGTAAGGCTTGATGTATCGCAACCTTAGACTCAACGCTTAGTAGGTTAGCCTTAGCATTTGGTAAGTTGGCGTCGACACTTGGCTAGTTGGTAGTTAATCAAGAGCCTAAGTAGAGTATGGTGTGTCTGAGTTGGGCTCTTAGAGAGTTCATCCACAGCTTTTCCATGTATAGGAGCTCATCTTCGATAAGCTGACAAGCAATAATCCTCTTGATGAGAGATTGGAGGTAGGTATGAGTGATGGGTTTGGAGGTCAGCAATCCATCAAGTTGGGAGATGTGTGTAAAGACGAGATGAAAGAGAGTAAGTCATGTTTGAACCTAAGAGAGAAATAGAGTGCGTGCAGTCTAAATTTGAAAGAAAAATTTAGATTTAGAGAAAGGCCATGTGTGAGAAGTAGTATGTAATTGAGAGAGAGTTGGTGTATAACTTCTAGAGAGGGTTTGAGAGCATGAGTTAGTGAGTTGAAGTGGATAAGTTATTTGCAAAGCATGAGATATTATCATATTTTAGCAAATCTACTCATAGATTGTTCTGTATTGAAAATATATATCTGTCATCTTTTTCCTTTTCGTTTTTTTTTTTTTATTTCATTTTCTTTTCCTTTTTTCTTTTTTTTTTTATGGCCTATATGTGGAGTTTTGTACATGTTTATTGATCTTTTAAAAAAAATTATAAAAATATGAATTATATAAAAAAATTACATAAACACTATCACAAAATCACATCTTGAAAATATGATTTTGTGATGGTATATGTGATACGAGCCAAGTGTACCTATCAATTTTAATATAGCGGATGTGAGTCCGAGTCGATCCCTAAGAGATTTTGAGTACTAATATTAACTTTAGCTTTATTATCTAACCGGAAAATTGTGATAAATTGAATGAATTAAAAATACTGAAATTAACAACTAAACTACTTATGAGACTTAATTACGCAAATTAGAAAGCAATAAACTACGAACGACTTCAAGTATGTAATGCTGTATTTAGGAATTATTTCCCCTAGTGTTTAACATGTAACCTTTTTAAAATATATCTAATTCAATTTCTATTATTCTTGACCGGAGGGATTCACAATTAAAGCTAATATCTTTCTCAAGCATATTAACCCTAATCCTAAATTATTTACCGGAATCTCTTCACTTAGTAATATAACTTAGAATTGCATTAATGTATAATGAATTCTCACACAAACAATCAACTTTCCGGAAGAAACATGTATCTTATCTCTAAGTATACATGTAATTTTCTCCAATTATGCTAAGATCTAATTACACATGCAATTTCTCAATCAACATGCATAATATCATATATTGACACTCTAGAATTATCAATCAACAATTAAACAACATAATTGAATCAAGAAAAGATAGAAACTTTATTGAAATTATAATGCAACTCAAGGGTTACATGAAACCCTAGGTTCCATAATCCTAAATACTTGAATTCTAAGCTATCATAACGAATCTAAAAACGAGTTCCATCAAAAATATAAAATAAAGCATAAAAACCCCTCTTGATTTGATGAACAATCTCTCTAATCTTGAAATTGATGTTGGTCTTGCTTCTTGATTGATGTTCTCCTCAAATCTCCTCTCGTCTCTTGTGTCTCTCCGTTTTTGTAATGTCTCTCCTTCTTTTAAACCCTAAGATATCTTTTTATATGTGTATTACACGGATTTTATTTTCATCACCAAACATGGCCTGGGACATGGCCGTGTCCCCAGGTCATGTAACTTTCTGCACTAAGGCAAAATTTCTGCATAACTTCAAAACTTCATAACTTTTTCGTTTGAACTCGGAATTGAGTGAAACTTGATTCCTTTTCTTCGTTTTCAAGCCTAGAATGTGTTTAAACCCCGAAATCAACATTTTACTCAATTAAGTATCAATTTATTTAAAGAAAACCAAAAATGTGAGGGATATGCTATAAAATCATTATATGAAATATGTTTAAAATCAGAGTTATCAAATTTCCCCACACTTGAGCATTTGCTTGTCCTCAAGCAAATAAATCAAAACAAAACTTTCAGGATAAGAAACAATAAATAAAATTTATCACTATTTAGGAAACCGGTGAAAGAGTACACTTAACCCGAAGAAAGGTAAGAAAATCATTCTCAACTAACTTGCAATAATAAAGTCAACTAATTTCATTTGACCAAATTCGAATGCTCCAACAATATTTAATACTAGAATTCACTAGTTAATTTATGAAAATCAAAGTTTACCCAAGCCATTTAACCAAGGATTCTTAAACTAAAAATTAGATTTAACATCTCGCCAACCAAGAAAGTGTCGTAAAAATTTTATCCATTTGACTAAAATGTATACAATTCTCTCTTCCATCTCACCAAGCACCATAATCTAAAACAAACACATTTTACATCTACTCTTCTTCTGATCATCCTCCTAGTTCATACTTTTGTTGAGAGGTCTTTTGAATTTACTTTATTTAATGCACAATTATGTTGGTAGCGGGAAAGAATCTCGCTCTTCTGACGGACCAAGACTGATCCATACCAACTTATTCCTTATATTGATAGCGGGAAAAAACCTTGCTCTTCTGACAGACCAAGGCCGGTCCATATCAATTTTTTCATTAGAAATGGCATTGGGACTCAATCTTGCTCTTGTGACGGACCAAGACAAATCCTTACCAATTTTTCTATTCATACACTTGTTATTACTTTTGACATCCAATTATTATGATTTTTCAGGGGTTTCTCAAAAGAAGAATTTCATTTGTTTGTTTGCTAAAAATTATAGGGCTCTTAAAAATTTTTAAGAGAAAGGTATACATAAAAGTAAATTTAAAAATAACCATGACTAACTCTCAACTAGTGATGTTGCTGCAATCTCAAGTCTTAAAGTCCTAAGCTAAATAACTCGTAACATTGCCTTCCAAAAATTTGACTAATCAATTCTAGTAAAGTATAATAAGATCAATAATAATCAAGATGACATAATTGATTTGGCTCAATACTTGTTAATCACCTATTGCAAGTTAACTTAAAAAGTAATTGGGTCAAATATGAATAATTAGTTTCCTAAACAGTAACTAAACAGTAACAAATTCATATATATCCCTTCCCCACACTTATTAATGTACATTGTCCCCAATGTACCACAAAAAATCATAGCAGCAAGAAAAAACAGCGCAGGGAAAAAGGAAACATATGTAATAAAAAGAAACTAATACTTCCCTATCAGTTGAAAAGAAGTGCAAAATGAAGAAGCCGTATCATTATATATAACGGAGTTCACAAGTCTTGATCAATAAAAGAGAACACAAAAAATTTGGAACTAAGAAGAGTGATCAGAATCCGTCTCCTGAACCTCCTCATCAGATGATGCCTCAGCCATAGTAGCATCATCATCGTCATCACCCTCCTCATCATCCTCATCATTTTTCTCCAGCCTCCTCGTCTTCACCCCCCTCGTCAGCCTCTTCCTCACTACTCTCATCCTCCTCTTCCTTTTCCTCACTCTCCTCTTCATTAGTAGCCGACGCTTTCATTTTAAGAAATTCTTCCATTCTGTCCTGTCGGAGATGAAGTTTATCCACACTCTCTCGTATATAACGAACCTTAGATAGCAACAAATCAAATTTATCGTCTAAGCTGGCTGAAGACGTTTGACCCCGAGATGTACTGCTGCGAGAGCGTCGACCTTGACTTCTTAATGGTAAGAGGTTCATGAGGCAGAAGGAATTGAGGCGCATAGGAGTGACTTGGCTAATGAAAGTAAGTGAGGGCCAAGCAACAACCTTAGTCCTCATAGCCTGCACCAGTAAGGTAATATAAGGGCCACAGCAAATATGCCCTTTCTTCCGAGTAGTAGTGGCTTGATGGCTGAAGAGTTCGGCGATTTCAATGGCGAGATTGATGGGGTGTTTATGGATGACACTATAAAGATAGAGGCAATCCTTGTTAGACACCACCCCGGTGCTAAGGCCTCTACCAGTCAAGGTATGGGAGAAGAGCCAGTGAAGAACCCGATATTCAGGCCTGACTAATTGAGAGGCCTTACTCCTGGTTGGATCATAGGCATCGCCAACCGTGATCTCATTCCAAAATGACCTTACCGTGACGCCACGAGGAAAACGACATGAGAGACTTTGGAATTCTTCCGTCTGTGTATATCTTTCTGCATATAAACCAAGATATCTGCCTAGTTGAGTGATGGACATGTGGAATGGATGGCCACTCAAGGTGAAGTGTAATTTGTGTTTTAGGCCCATGCTAGTAGCACTGTCTTTATCCAGCTTATAAGTGCACAAAAATTCTAAGGTCAGCTCTTTATAAACTGGAGCTTCAAAGGATAATAGGCGCTCCCAAACGGTACCATCCAAGAGCTCCTTCATTTCGGTGGTGAGCTCTAGTTGAGTGAGAATATCCCAATCCAACCGAAGGGTCTCGTTAAAGGGCTTAGACTGAAGTAATTGGTAGCGTTGTACTTGGTAGTCTTCCTTAAATTGGAGCATTGGGTGCTCCATAGGGGGAAGAGTCGCTAGTGGTTCAACAATTGCGCCGGATTGTGACGAAGAGGATGTCGCAAATTTGGATTTCTAGCGAACGGAAAGCTTAGATCGATTAGCCATTTGAATACCTGAAAAGAGTCAACAATCCAAATCAAACATGGACATCCATATCGCACCTAGTTGAAGAAAATAGAAAACAAGAAGAACAATGGGGAAGAATATGAAAAGAATGCTCATTGGGGCATTTCAACAAACATATGGAGTGCAGTTAGAAAACGAGGTGGTGTAAAAGAAATGAGTTGCAAACACTTCCAACGAATTCCGCTACACAATAATTAACGAAGAAAAACAGGTGTCTATACATATTAGAGACGCGAAATGACCTAGAATAATGATCGCCCATTGCTAACCCTAACTAGCATGAATGAAGAATGACAAGCAAATTAACCAATAAAATTGGGAATTGACAGAGCATAATGAAATCTAACTAGATGAGGCAGTATTATAACATATGAGATCAAGAAACTCAAAGAAATGATGCATAGCATGGATGAATAATCAAAAGAAATCAGCAGGCCAAAAACAATATGCATAAAAGGAAGAACACACATAACCCAATTGCTGCAGCATAAGGAAGAGAAAGGAAAATTGAGGGGGAAAAAACTTACTTGGATCAAAATGCGGAATGCAGGAATTGTGGAGAGAAGAGGGAGAATGAGAGAATATGTAAGAGAGATATGTTTGATTGTGAGTGAGTGAGAGGGTGTGTTTAATTTAAATTAACCGGTCGTGTGCAAAATCGTGTTATTTTGAGTCGACATGGGCTAGGACACGATTGTGTCCCCTGCCCGTATGACTTTTGCTTCCCGTCTTATGAAAACTGGACAGATATGGGCTGGGACACGACCGTGTCCCACGTTCGTGTAACTTTCTGAGCTCTACTGTGATATCTGGGCGCACACAGGCTGGGACACAACCGTGTCCCTTGCCTGTGTAACTTTCTGTGCCCACACATTAGAAGCAAAATCTAGGTGGACACGGGCTGGGACATGACCGTGTCCCACGCCCGTGTAACTTTCTGTGGGTGGACAGTTTTGAACGTCTGGATGGACGTGGGCTGGAACACGACCGTGTCCTTCGCCCGTGTTAAAATTTTTTTTTTTTTGAATTAAATTTAAAGATAAAGGAAACTTAAAAATAATAAAACTAAAGAGAAAAAGAAAAAATAAAACTAAAGGGAAAAGACTATGACGAAAAATTGAAAGAAAGAAAAAAAAATATACGAAGCAAAGCAAAGTTAAATAAAACGGAAAGTAAAATGAAGAAAACGTAAAGAACTAAAGTATAAGCAAAGTTAGACATGGGTTGCCTCCCAAGAAGCGCTTTAGTTAACGTTGATAGCTCGATGGGATATGTCTTCTCGTGATTCTTCATCCAGGTGGAGATAGGACTCCTCCTGTATCTCGTTTTCGAACCCTCCATACGAGCGTAAATTTGCCCTTAGGCCATTGACCTTGCCAATTCCATTTCATTGGTGCATAACTTCCATAGTTTCTCTCCTTATCATGCCACTTATCAAATTCATGTAGCCTAAACTTCTTCATCTCGTCCGCTTTTACCTTAGATGCGGTTGTCATTGGAAGTTTTGAACTTTTCACCACAAAGGTATGTTCCAAATGATTTCTTGATAGTTTTGGTTCCAGAATTGGTGGCTTCTCTTTGAAGGATTTTAACCTAGGATCCTTTGACTTATGGAGTTGGTCAACCCCCTTCTTGTCCACAATCAATTCATGAACTTTTATTTGAGTTATCATTTCTGCACAATTGGGTTTGGTCAACAAATCTTCATCTCCCTTTTGTAAGTAATAGCTCAAGGAATCCTTGATAAGCGTTTCCTGCACACATGTGGATATAACGACATTAGTGGCATTAACATTGTGACATATATCCTCTGGGTCGAGAAATTTGTTCGTTGCCTCTAAAGTTTTAAAAACTATTTCATCATCCCTGACCCGTAATATCAACTTATGCTCACTAACATCAAAAACAGCCCTAGCAGTGGCTAGGAAGGGTCGACCTAAAATGATTGGCACGTCAATATCTTCATCTATATCAAGTATAACAAAATCCACGGGAAAGATGAATTTGTCTACTTGCACTAAAACATCCTCTATGATGCCTCTAGGGTATGTGATAGACCTATCAGCTAATTAAAGACTCATACGCGTTGATTTAGATTCTCTTAACCCTAGCTTTTTGAACAATTTCTACGGCATCAAATTTATACTGGCTCCTAAGTCTGCCAAAGCATTATCTACTAACAAATTGCCAAGCACACAAGGAATAGTGAAACTCTCTGGATCGTTTAATTTTTGTAGCAGCTTTTTCTGGAGAAGTACCGAGCATTCCTCGTTCAATGTGACGGTTGTAAGCTCCTCTAACTTCCTCTTGTTCAATAAAAGATCCTTTAGAAATTTCGCATACTTTGGCATCTACAAGATAACATCAACAAGAAGTAAGTTAATGTGTAATTGTTTTAAAATATCAAGCAATTTACCAAATTCCTTGTTCGGATCAGTGTAACTTTGCTTAAGGCGCTGTGGGTAAGGGATGGGAGGCTTGTACTCCTTCACTTTTAGTGATTCCATACTTTCTTTTGATTTTAGTGGCTTTGCATCTTCCTTACGATTGACTTCCACTTCTTTCTCAACTGCTTCCCCACCATCCTTCTTCTCCACTTGCAGTTTTCTATCACTTCTCAAGGTCACAGCATTAACATGTTCCTTGGGATTGACCTTGGTATTCCCTAGGAGTGTTCCCTAGGAGTGTTCCCTATGGTCTTTCAGAGATTAGCTTCGCAAGTTGACCAATTTGATTCTCAAGGTTGCGATTTGAAGCTTCTTGATTCCTCAGCGAAGATTCAATGTTGGATAAGCGAGCCTCATTGCCTTGAATATATTTTGTGAGAAATTCTTCCACATTGGGCTTCTTTTCTTGAGGGAGAAGAGGTGGGAATGGTCGTTGAAACCCAGGTGGGCCAAAATTGGTCTTCTGCTGGCCTTGGTTTTAGTTTCCCCATGAGAAATTGGGGTGATTCCTCCATCCTGGATTGTAAGTGTTGCTGTAGGGATTATTTTGTTGCTTAGGTGGATTTCCTAGATAATCCACCTATTCCAGTTGTTCTTGTGCTCCATACCCCTGCATACCAATATCACTTACATCCGATTGCACTTGTTGGGGGCCAATTGAGAGTGCATCAATCTTTTTACTTTATAAGTCCACCTTGGCTGCCAGAGCAGTGGTCAAGTCCACATCATAAATTCCCATGGCCTTTTTCTTGGCTCTAGTGCTTTTCTACTGGTAGTTGTTCATCGCTATTCCTTCAATTAAATTTTGGGCTTGCTCAGGTGTCTTAGTGTTCAAAGTACCACCTGTGGATGCATTAATCATCTGTCTAGTGGATAGATTGAGACCATTGTAGAAGGTCTGAATCTGCATCCATAGTGGGAGGCCATGATGTGGGCACCTCCTGAGCAAGTCCTTGAACCGCTCCCAAGTGTCATAAAGCGTCTCTGCTTCCAATTGAGCAAAACACGAAATATCATTCCGAAGTTTAGCGGTTTTTGCAGGTGGAAAATATTTCTCCAAAAATTTCTCTACCAATTCATTCCAAGTTGTGATTGAATTTCTTGGTAGGGAGTTCAACCACTGTTTTGCTCTTCCCCTCAAGGAGAAAGGGAATAGTCGTAGTTGAATGGCATCATTCGTGGCTCCGTTGATTTTAAATGTATCACAAATCTCTAAAAAACTAGAGATGTGGGCCTTAAGATCTTCATCTTAGAGACCATCAAACTGAACATATTGTTGCACCATTTGTATGATGTTAGGTGCAATTTGGAAGTTATTAGCCACGACGGTTAGCCTTGCGATGCTAGAGTCAGCTCCAACAAGTGTAGGCCTTGAATAATTGGACATGGTCCGATTTGCTTCATTCTCGTTGTTAACCATGTGTGGGGGATGTTCTTGCTCAATGAATTGAGTGTTGGCCTCTTTACCTTCTTCCTTGATTTCAACGATTGACTCGTCGTCTATGGTCACCACAACTTGTCTAGGTTGCGATCTCAAATTTTGAAGGGCAGTTCTCTTAATTTCAGGATCAAGTTCTACCAAATCTTCCGAGTTGCTTCGGGTCATGCACTACAATGGCAACAAGTATAAAATCAATTGCAGTTCTAGGTAATAAAAGTAAACAATGAAAACAAAAGAAAATAAAAAAAATGGTTAAACTAATAAAGTAACTAGCGTTCTTAATATCGAAAATCCCTGGCAACGGCGCCAAAAACTTGATACGAGGCAAGTGTACCTATTAATTTTAATATAGCGGATGTGAGTCCGAGTCGATCCCTCAAAGATTTTGAGTACTAATATTAACTTTAGCTTTATTATTTAACCGGAAAATTGTGATAAATTGAATGAATTAAAAATACTGAAATTAACAACTAAACTACTTATGAGACTTAATTACGCAAATTAGAAAGCAATAAACTACGAACGACTTCAAGTATGCAATGATGTATTTAGGAATTATTTCCCCTAGTGTTTAACATGTAACCTTTTTAAAAAATATCCAATTCAATTTCTATTATTCTTGACCGGAGGGATTCACAATTAAAGCTAATATCTTTCTCAAGCATATTAACCCTAATCCTAAATTATTTACTGGAATCTTTTCACTTAGTAATATAACTTAGAATTGCATTAATGTATAATGAATTCCCACACAAACAATCAACTTTCCGGAAGAAACACGTATCTTATCTCTAAGTATACATGTAATTCTCTCCAATTATACTAAGATCTAATTACACATGCAATTTCTCAATCAACATGCATAATATCATATATTGACACTCTAGAATTATCAATCAACAATTAAACAACATAATTGAATCAAGAAAAGATAGAAACTTTATTGAAATTATAATGCAACTCAAGGGTTACATGAAACTCTAGGTTCCATAATCCTAAATACTTAAATTCTAAGCTATCATAACGAATCTAAAAACGAGTTCCGTCAAAAATATAAAATAAAGCATAAAAACCCCTCTTGATTTGATGAACAATCTCTCTAATCTTGAAATCGATGTTGTTCTTGCTTCTTGATTGATGTTCTCCTCAAATCTCCTCTTGTCTCTTGTGTCTCTCCGTTTCTGTAATGTCTTTCCTTCTTTTAAACCCTAAGATATCCCTTTATATGTGTATTACACGAATTTTATTTTCGTCACCAAACACGGCCTGAGACATGGCCGTGTCCCCAGGTCGTGTAACTTTCTGCACTAAGGCAAAATTTCTACACAACTTCAAAACTTCATAACTTCTTCATTTGAACTCGGAATTGAGTGAAACTTGATTCCTTTTCTTCGTTTTCGAGCCTAGAACGCGTTTAAACCCTGAAATCAACATTTTACTCAATTAAATATCAATTTCTTTAAAGAAAACAAAAAATGTGAGGGAAATGCTATAAAATCACCATATGAAATATGTTTAAAATCAGAGTTATCAATATGAATGTAGTATTTGATAAATGCAACATTTGTTTTGTTATAGCTGATTTTGTGACAAATGTTTACTATTGCAAAATCGTATCTTAAATATATGATTTTGCGATGTTATACTAATGTCACACTTGCAAAATATGACACTAGTATTCCGAGATAAAATCTCATCTTGAAGATGCGATTTTGTGACGATACATATGTTGTAATAGCAATATGCAACACTTTTATACTATGGCAAAATCATATCATTTATGTAATTTTTTATATAATTTGTATTTGTATAATTCTTTTTTTTTTTCAAAGATAAGTAGACATGTGTTATACCCCTTATATAAGTAATTTATGTTTATATATACATTTAAGTAATGACATATACCCATGTATGAACACATGTATTGCGTGCATAGGTATGTACCAAAATATATAATTACATAAAAGCTTTTTTTCTTTTTTAATTTTTCAATGCTAAACATGTCAATTATATGTAACATAATATTCATATGCCTAGAAAAGACAATCTATATCTTTCTATGAATTATAGTTATTAGTTGTATGTGATGAATTGGCATTAACAATGTTTTATAATTTCCACATTTATACTTATGAGGTTTGGGGATTCTTAGAATATAATTGGACCAGGTCTTTGCTTTTTACAGTTTTATTAAATTTTCATTCGTGTCGTATTTGTTATCAATGTCTCTACACAACATGTTTAAGTTATTTTCATATAACGATTGAGATTACAAAAAGTTACGTCGCAGTTTCACTAGCATCAAATATTATTTCTCGTGAAAAAGTTATTTCTATTAGTATGTTACATAATATGTCTAACTCTTGAATCTACAAAATTACTGCTGTTCACATTTCATGTTTTAACTAGTTAAATTTTCATTTTGTTATGCTTCTTCTATCGAGAATTTGTTAGGTCCTTATTCCACATGTGAAAACTATATAACCAATATGCTTATTATGTCTTTACGTCTATTAAGTGTTGTTATGATTGGATTTAGATCTTCATTTGTAAGTGTAAGTGCTTATGGCAGTATTTTTGGTGGTTAAGATATCTTTATGGTAATTAATCCTATCATTTATAATACTATTTATCATTACTATGCAGTTGTTAGTGTTATTGGTGTTAAGGAGATATAGGTTTAAATTTTAACCTATCTACACACACTCTTATATGTTTGTATGTATTATCTAATACCTAATATGGTATCCAATAGACTATCATAATGATTCAGAAAATCCATGAATATCATCTTATATAGTTGTGATTATTTATATGCATTTCAAATATACATTGATATATGTATCTATTTATAGCATACATACATTTTTGTGAAATCATTTGTGTGACTTATTTATAGTTTATTGAATTGAAGGGTTTATTAATTTATTTTTGATTTATCAAAATTTTGGGAGGTCATATGTGTATCTACTTAACTAGATACACTTGCTTAATCTAAATGATTCAACTCAAGATATGATAGGAGATATCTCTAAAAAATATCTTGTTCTCATCACTTATAAATAGGAGATGAGGCCAATAAAGAGACTCTTTCTCTCCTCTTTTTATACCTTTAGGGTTCTTAGTCTCTTAAGATCTTAACTAACTTAAGCATTACAGAGGCAACACTGGAACACCTTTTGGTGATGCCTAATAGTCATTTCTTATTTTATAGGAGATCACACAAGGAAGTGAAAGGTACAATTAATGATCTTGTAAAAATTCAAAAGAAATCTTCCTATAAGTTTTATTCCCTCTTAAAAAATTTAGAAGAAATCTTCCTATAACTCTTAAGGAATCTAAAGTGGCTTACCAATGGAGAATCATCAAATTCCTTAATTTTAAAAGAAATCAGTGATGATTGTTGCACTAAAAAAACTCTTATACTACAATATAAAAGATCATGTTTCCACTCTAAGGGCTACTATTAAGGAATTCCTTGTTATAATTGAGAAATTAGCTTCTTAAATTTTAGAAGATTTTCATATTCATGCTTCACTATGTTTGTCAAGGGCAAACATGGAATGGTAATGCTCATATGAGTCCTTATATTTATATCCTGTCAAGAAAGAGCATCTACAACTGTATTTTTAGGCATTGATTTGTATACTACAATGTAATCATACCTTATTAATTTGACTAAATACTTCTATTGTTTTGATGTTTAGATCACTTAAGTAAAAATTTATTCAAGAATCTTGTAATCTACTTTGACAATGAAATGAACCTCTACTAAATACATACTTTACTTTCTTACTACTTGCATTAAGACATATAGTTCTCTTACACATATTAACGCTTTCAATACATAATTTGGGAGCCTTTTATTAAAATAGGCTATTAGGTGATTACTTTGTAATAGTACAACTCCAATGCTACTACCTAATACATCCATCTCCACAATGAAAAGCAAAGAAATATAGGAGCACTTATGAGCGCTTCTTTCAATTTATTGAAAGCATTCACCAAAAATTATGTCCATTCAAACTTTCCCTTTTGTGACATGTCTATTAAAGGACTTGTTATGGAAGTGTTCTTTGATAAGATCACCTATAATACCCTAACAACCCCTAAAAAGCCTTTAATCATTTAATAGACTTAAGCAAAGCCAATTTTTAATAGGTTCTAACTTGGTAGGTTTTGGTGAAACTCCTCTTCAAGATACTATATGACCTAAATATTCAATTGTGGTTTATTTAAAAGCACATTTACTTTGCTTCAAATAGAATTTATTGTCTGAAAACGTTTGCAATATAGTATTAAGGTGTTGAAAATGTTGCTCAAATATAGGGTGATAAACTAATATATTGTCAAAGAAAACGATGATAAATATACAAAAATGAGAGCCAAACATTTTGTTCATAAATGCTTGAAACATTGTTAGGGCATTACAAAATGCAATTGGCATTACTTTAAACTCATCATATCCCTTATATGTCCTAAAAGTTACTTTCTCTATATTCTCTCAAGTACATACGAATTTGATAATACCCAATATATAATCCAACTTTGAATAAAATAAGGTTCCTTTGAATTCATCTAATAACTTATTTATAGTGGGCATCATAAATTCATCTTTTATTGTGGCTTAATTAAGCGCTCTATAATTAATGCAAAATCTTTAAATACTGTTCTTTTTCTTTACTAATAAAACTAGTGAAGAAAATGGACTTATGCTATATTTGTTAAGCCTTCTTCTAACATTTCACATACCTATTCTTTGATTTTCGTCTTCTATAAGTGAGGGTATCAATAAGGTTCAAAACTAATAGGAAAGACATCTTTCATTAGATGGATGTGATGATGTACTTTCCCTAAATGCAGCAATGATGACAATGCCTCAAATACATGAGGAAATTTACCTAATATATGCTATAAAGGCCTTATTGTTGGTGGTATGCTTATATGTATTATATTGCACAATTTAAGCCATAAGTTGAAAACAAGATGCTATAACATCTATTAAATAATCTTCTAAATTGCTAATTCGATAATTGTCTAAAATTATCATTTTTAGACCTTGTCAACTTCACTTTGTTACCTTATATTGAAATTCCATTGTTAAGTTAGGAATAATCAATAGTAATAAGTTTTAATCACTACAACCATTGTATTCCTAATATAATCTCTATTTCATGAATTATTTACACAAAAAATGTATCCACAAAAGCAATATTCTATATATGTAGAGATACTTTATTGCATTGTCCCTCACTCTTCAATTTGTCTCCATTTCTGATCATGACATTAGACTATAGACTTAAAATAATTGGTTAAATTGAGTTGATTAACAACTCTAGTTTATAGAAAATAGTGTACATAGTCACTATTAATTATTATCATGATAGGTAGATTATTAATAGAGCTTGAAATGCTAAAGTACGTAGTAATATAGCCCCAAATAATTGATGATAACAGATGGATGATGGAGTTTCTTTAGATTTTTCAACATTTTCATAAGCTTTTTCATGCTTAAGTAAATCAATTTCCTTTTCACTCATTTTCAATAAAAATTTGGATTCACACTAATGATTCTTATGAACTTTTTCATCACAATTGAGGTATAATTCCTTTTCTCTCCTAACCATCTGTTCTTCTTGAGTCATCTTTCTAATTCATAGTAATGGTTTGATGTTATTCCAACAAATAAGGGGGTTTGAAATTGGTGGTTTAGAAAATTGTAATGTCTGTTTGAAATTAAAAGATGGTGGAATTATTCAAGAGGATGGATGCCAAAAAAATCTAGACTCATACATTTTTATTAGCCAAATGGCTTGTGTAAAAGATATAGGTGTCTAGATTGACACATCTCTTTGAATATTTAATTTTGAGACCTAAAACAAAGCAAGTAATGGGGAAATTCTTGATAAACTCAACTTTCTAGATTTTTCCTAGAATTCTATAATAGTGCGCTTTTTTATGAGTTTGGAAAGTTTACCTTAGACATCTCCATACTCTAAGTGATGTGTGGACAAAGAACAAGCGAGCCTTGATGGAGGTCTTACCATACTGTCTATCATCCTTAAGAAAACTATCAAAGAAAAAGCAAATGGGTTAAGGGGGATCTTAAGGGTAGAAAGGTTAGGCAAGGTGAGTTATTCGGTAGATATGATGCACCACTTAACATTCATGGTCAATGTCTTGTTGAATGCGATGCATTAGTATAAAATAGAGGGTTGCTCACCATATAACCTTACTTAAGGGTAGATATGACTAGAGTTTTGTTCTCATAAAGGAGAGTATCTTATGAAGGAGAAGGAAAAGACCGTCAAATCTATGTGATTCAAAATAGAGAAAATGTTATTACAACAATGTTATCATAGGGTATTTATATCTACCTCGCTAGGGCTACATCCTACGATGCACAATTGCTAAAAAGGATAAAATTAATGTTACAAAGTAAAAGACAAGTAAGGGAAAATTTTTAAACATCTAAAAGGGGATATTCATTATCAAGTAATAGGGATGTGAGCCATAGGATACGTAGCCTCCAAAGAGTGATTTGCAGATGTAGTACGTAACAAAATCTGAGGCAAAGAGATAAGGTCAACACTTAGATTAACATAGGTTTGAGGTAGAGAGCAATTTTTAGGATAGAAGCATGGCCACATTAGGGTGGCATAATAAATTGGCTTCTTTTGAAGAGGGGCAATAGTTAAGAGCTTGCTATGCTAGCTAGCCCTTTTACCTAGTAGTAGGTGAGGGGTCAATTAGTTGATTCATATCATTCGCTTATGGGTTATTTAGGATTTTAGATCAAATCTTCGAAGTGTCCTTTTGGTGCTTCTTCTTCAGGTATGAACAAACTTAGATCAACAATATTAAAGACATTAGAGACTCGTACCCTTCAGAAAGCTTGAGCTTATAAGCATTGTCATTAACCCTTTAAAGTACTCGGAAAGGACCTTTAACTCGTGGTGAGAGCTTGCTCTTCCTCTTATGTAAGAACCTTTCCTTACTAGGGTATAGCCATACAAGATCTCTGGGTTGGAATAGCCTTCTTGTCCTTTGTCCTTAGCTACCTTCGATTGATTTCTCGGTTGTTCGATAGTTGTTTGACTACTTTTTAGTAAATCTATTGTAGGATTTTAGCTCTATCTTCAGCTTCTAGGCCATAGCATTAGGCTTTAGGTATGGGGTTTGATCAAGTGGTAGCTTTGGGTTAAAACCATAGATTACTTCAAATGGGGTCTTGCCTGTTGTGCTGTGGACATATATGTTGTAAGTAAACTTACAATGGGTAGTTAGATATCCTAATCAACTTGGTTTCTTCCAATAGTACCTCAAAGTAGAGATCCTAATGTTCTGTTAATGACCTTTGTCTAACCATCTCTCTAAGGATGACACAGTGTATTGAATAGCAACTTAGTTGCTAATTGGTGCCACAAGGTCTTCTAAAAATAAGCCTAGAACTTTAGGTCTCTATCAAACACTATAGTCCTTAGAACTAATGAAGCTTTACGATTTCTTACAAAAATAGAAGGGAAATAATTAAGCATAGTTAGTTTTGTGACAGGGCACAAAAAAAATGCCATTTTATTAAATTTGTCGACCACTACCATCATAGAATCCTTTCCTTATGTTATTCTTGACAGTCTAAGAACAAAATCCATACTTATATTATATCTAACTATGGTTTGGTTAGCATAAGTGGAGGCATAGCCTTTCCTTGTTTAGCTTAACTCTTGGCCTCCATACATGTTACGCATCTTTCAACAACTTGGTGTACATCCTTTAACATTGTTGGCTAGTAAAATCTTGCCTTTAGTAACTTTTACATCCTCTTTTGTCTAAGGTGAACAGACAATCCACCACTATGTACTTCTTTGACAAATAATTCTCATACCGAACAAATTAGTATGCATAGTTTTCCAATTTCGAAAAGGTATCCTTCTTCCATAAAGTAGTTAGCTAGGTTTCTTCCTTCACCATACTAAGCACAAATTGACCCAAAATGAAGGTCTTGAGAATATTGCTACTTGATGCTTACAAATCTTAACAATCTCGTTTGGAGTTTGGAAAGCATTATTGTTGATAGTAGAGTTTTTCTTAGCAATATTACTTAACACCTTAGTTGTCAAACTGTCAATCATTGCTGTTTTCTATTTAACCCTTTGATGGATAAACTAATCTAATAGGCCTAAAGGCCCTGCTTGCTTAAATTTTTAAATTTGAAAAGTAGCATAGACAATTATGAACTTATACAATCTCATTACATAACTACTTACTACCGTTGTTCTTTAGGCATGTGCTTAGTTAAAAACCAGCTTAGTAGTCCATGATAAATGATTACCCATTATTACAAATGTTTGATATGCACCTATAAATGAGGGAAAGAGAACATTGTAAGAACTATCTCTTACACTTTTTAGCATTTGAAGCCTTCTTATTCACTTGCTTTTTACCTAAACACTCACTTACTGAGGCATCAGAGTGGTTAGGTCAAACTAGCCCCAGTACCTCCTTGTGCCTTTTATTCTTACTTTTGCAAGACTGAAATTTTACACCAAAATTGACCAATATCAATTACATGCCATCTAGATAAGGTATTTGCAACTACATTCAATTTCCCTTACTTATATTTGATTACAGTTGAAAAGCTCTATAAGAATTTAATCCATTTAATTTGATGCTTGGATAGTTTCTGTTAACTCTTCAAGTATCTTAAGGTTTGGTAATTAGAGTACATAACAAATTCTTTGGGTAATAGGTAATGTTTCCGGTTTTACAAAGGTTGCATAAGGGTGTACAATTCCTTTTTATAGAAGAAATAATTTAAAGTAAGTCCTTTGAGCTTCTCACTAAAATAGGCAATAGGTTGGCAATCTTATATGACAATTATACTTATACCAATGCCCGATGTGGTACATTCTAGCTTAAAAACCTTATTGAAATCAGGTAAACATAGTAATGGGGCTGAAGTTAGTCTCTCTTTCAGCTCGACAAAGCTTCTTTCTTCTTTATCTTCCCGTCAAAATTCAACATTCTTCTTTGTGAGATTAGCAAGGGGTGTTGCAACAGAACTTAATTTCTAAATGAACCTACGATAAAAAGAAGCTAAGTTAGAAAACTACGCACATCAGCACAAGAGGTAGGGGTAGACCATTCTATAATAGCTCGTATCTATTTCTCATCAACTTTAAGGCCTTTACTATTGATTGCATACCTAAGGAATATAACCTCCTCTTGGTAGAAACAACATTTCTTTAAATTGCTTAGATAGGAGCATCGAAAAAACAACTCGGAGATGATTTACATGGTTGGGTAGGTTAGAGCTATACATTAGGATATTATCGAAATAAACCATAACAAACTTTCTCATTTGATTTCTCAGCATATGATTTATCAATGTCATGAAGTTATTTGGGATATTTAGCTTGCCATATAGCATCATTATCCATTTATACAATCTATACCTCATCTTGAAGGCTGTTTTCCACTGGTCCCCTTCTTTTATGCGGATTTGATGATATATAGACTTTAGATCAATCTTAGAAAATATCTTCGTACTGTATAACTCCTTTAACATAACATCTAGCTTGGGGATCGAGTACCTACACTTGATCTTGATTTTATTAACAGCTTAGCTATCTATGTATATCCTCCAACTCTTATCCTTTTTAGGGACTAATAGTGTAGGTACAACACCAGGTTTCATACTCTCTTAAATAGATCCTCACTCGATCAACTCATTCACTTGTCCTTACAGATCGGTAGCTTTCTCAAGATTCACTCGATAAGTTGATTGGTTTAGTAACATGACTCCTGGTTGCAGGTCAATTCCATATTCTATTCTTCGCTTCAATGGTAATCCTTTAGGAAACTCTTCAGGGAATAGATTGGTAAACTCTTTTAACAACTTCCTGACCTCTTTGGGTAGGTTGACCTACTTTGGTAATTCTAGCAATCTTTATATTAGCAAAAGGTTGGCTTATTAGACATTACAGCCTTTCTTAGTTCAAATCAGCTAATGACCAATGCCTTCCTAGTTCGTTGACTCAACTTAGAATGCATACTACTAACTTAGCTTAGTGTCATTGAGAAAAGTGTAACAAATCAGCCATCTTTCTCAAATGTATAGGTATTTCTATAACCATCATGTATAACTCTTTTGTCAAACAATTAAGGGTGGCTAAGCAGAATATGAGAAGCATACATCGATAGTATATCACACAATATCTCATCCTTATAACTTTTAAAGAAACTAGTAATGACACTTGTTTTGTCACATGCAATGATCCTTTCTCATTTAGCCAATGTAGTTTATACAGCTTAGGGTGTAGAGAGGTCAACAAATTTAGTTACTCAATTAGTTTCGTATATGCAACTTTTGTACAACTACCAATATAAATAATTAAAGCACAAAGATGATCTCTCACCTAATAGGTAGTATGAAACAAATTCTCTCGTTGTTCATCATATTAATCATGTTCCATACTAAAAGTTGAAGGTACAACCAATGATAGCATATCCCTTTCCTTTGGAGAAACGTTAACCCCTGCAGTTTCTATTTTCACTTCCTCTTCCATTTCTTCTACAACTTCACTAACTTCTTTGTCAATACAGTGCACTTCAAGGATTAGGACTTCACCCTTAATTACCATAGTTCATTGGTTTGGACATTAGGTAATCGTATGTCCAAAACTCTTGCATTTAAAGCACTTCATTTCACTAGTCTTTCTTCGTAAGGTCTACTCCTTTTCAAATTCCATCTCTTTCCTTATTCCAAGTTAACTCCTTTTATATGTGACATTTGTCCTTTCTTCATGCCTAGTAATGAGCTATTAGGTATCTTGTTGTTCTTTGATTAGGACATATAGACTAAACAAGTTAGGAAGATGGTGCTTGATAAGGTTGGCTCTTTTTTTTTTTTTTTTCCCTTTTAACTCATTGGGTGACTTTGATAGCTTCTTTGAAGGTGTAAAAGAATTACACCTTTACGATGTCTTTAAGTTCATGTCTTAGATCACTAACGAATCTGGAAATAGTTTAGGCGTCATGTTCATCTACATCACACTTTACCATCAGCATTTAGAACTCTTATACATATTCATGAACATATCGATTCCCTTACCTCAACTCTTGTAACTTGGCAAAAGTATCATGATAATAAGAATCAAGAATGAACCTACTTGATATGATTCTCTTACTTTCTACCCATGTCCTCACGCCTCATCTCCCATCCTTTCTTCGCATCAAATGTAGTTTCTTCCACTACATGCAAGAGTACTAATAATACGAATTTAGCATACATTTTCTATATTTATTTTGCATTATCTTAGATATTAATCTAGTTAATTTTATAGCATTTTGATCTTAATTAGTTTAAATTTTACTTTTAGGGATTGAGAAGCTTTTGCTAAATTTCATAGATTTTAACCAAGTTTTGTAGTTAAATTGGACAAAAGCATTGATCAAGGATTGAAGCGGATGAATTACAAGTTAGACAAGAAGTCCACTGAAGACCACGGTCAAGGATCATGATTGTGGTCCCTACCTATGTTCCTTTCATCACATAATTTCATTAAGATTTAAAGATTTCAAACAAAGTGCAAGTACATATCCTAACTCTATAGCCGTATACCCTACTTATGGATCTACTATGATGTGCAAATCTTCTAGTTTTGTTAAGTTTTATTTATAAACCTAAGTCCACTCCCTATGTGTAGACACTTAGGGTTAGGTTTACAAGGAGAGACCCCATTGGGAAGAGTTATAAGTTAGAATATTAGTAGGGGTCTCTCAGTTTACTTCTTCTTCTTTTAATTCAATCATGTTTTTCTTTAGATATTCTTAGTAAATTATTATTTAAATCTAGTCTTCTTGCAACAATCTTTCACTTAATCTATGATTTTATTCTTTGAAGATCTAATTACACAATTATACTATGGTCAATTAGTATTTAACTATGTTGCTAATTTGATGTATGAGTTTGCTGTAGAGACATAGGTCCTATAGTAAATGGACAAGTGCAATTACAAGGAATTGAATAGGCTAAGGGATTAAGTACTGATTTCTCTAAATTAGGATAACCTAGGCAATTGACCTAATAGTAAGATCCAAGTTCTTAATGCAATCTTGGGATGCTTTATTTAGAATCGATTTGGGTAGAGAAGGTTTCAAGATTAAGATGGAGATAGAGATATGAGTTCGATCAATTCATATTAAGCATCTCCATGGCCTAAAAAATAATTGAGATTGAATGGTCGTATAGAAGTAGGTAGTAGCTAACAATTTATTGAGGATTATGTATTAATTCTTTTAATTGATTCATGCTTGTTTTATTTTAGTTTTATTTACTTAGTTTTATTCTTATTTATTTTATTGTTCTTGATTGAATTATTGTTCCTTATTCAACTATATTTCTTAGTCACAATTATCTCCATAATGTTAAGTTAGATAATTGAAATTTTTAGGATAAATTGCTAGTAACTTAGGTTCTCACACACATGGTTCTTCGTAGGATTGATACTCGGACTCACAATTTATTTTATTTATACTATAATTTGACTAGGTGGCCTTGCTTGACACTAATCAAGTTTTTATTATCATTGTCGGGGAACCAAAAGAGTAACACAAATAGAATATTAGCAAAACCTAATTTCCAATTATTTTAACATTTTCATGATAATCTGCCATACAATTCTTCTGGTATTTTCTTTATTAGCATGCTTTTTAACCAATTAAGTTTACAAATATTAGCTAAGGAATTTCATTATGGGGTTGATTCAATCGTTGAGCCAACAATGTAAAACAACAACGTTTCTTGGAAGGTAGCTTAAGTTGGGTTTATTTGATTCCAGTTGTTATTTATATTAGTTTGTCATTTATTTTGTTGTTTTGTCCTAAGACAATTTAAGTATCAAGTGAATAGATACCTCATTTTTGTCTTCTAATAGTATTAATTATTTTTTTTTAGAATAAATAGAGGCGGCTTAGTTTTCCATTTAAAATTGAAAAAAAAAAAGGTCAAAAATCAAAATATAAAAAAAAAAAATCAAAAGACACTAAAGAATTATAATAAAAAATAAAAGAAAGAGAAAAGAAAAAAAAAGGAGAATAGAATTTTTCTGCTTTTCTTTTCTTAGGAAAATTGAATTTCCTTTATGATAATATAATTACCTTATTTTTTACTAAAAACATATTTTTAGACAAATAAAATGTTTTTAGGAAAATAGTTTTTAAGAAAAATAGGAATTTAGAATTGTGTTAAGTCATTAGATAGATCAATTTAATTAGGTGGTTTTTATTTTATTGGATAGCTCAGGTTGTTTCAGGTTAAATACAATTTAGTTGTAATAGATATTAGGGCATGACCCAACAGCCTATATGATTAAGCATTTGGTCTTGGAAGGAAAAGAATCAGAGATCCTAGGTTTGAATCCTACCAAATGCACATAGTGCATTTTTGTTTTTACCTCAATAAACTATGCTACGTGTACATTTCTTATTAGCCCATGTGTCAAGCAGTTACATGTAGCCATCATTGGTTGGTCTATGTGGTTGATGTAGCACCATGCAAGTGCCACATCAACATTGTCTCCTTCACGGGCAGAAACTATAAGCTCAAGACTTGCCAAGCTTGACTTCCCCACTTTCAATCCATTTTTCAACCATTTATCATCAAGAATCATAATGAATCTTTACATTTTTTGTTGTTTTGTATGGAATACTTTGGATCGAGCCTAAAAATCTGTCTTCATTCATCACTTTGTGGATTAAATGAAGCTCAAAAAGTAGGAAAAATCATGGACCGCATCAATTGCAACTTAACAAATCGAAACACTTTTAGCAAAAATAATCGAATTTGAGCTATGAATGATGATTATTGGTCTCTTCATGCTTATTTTATTCAATCAAACTAGAAGTTTCTTCAAGTTGTGAAGACGAATTGGGCAAGAATATCTCATGAATGTATGACCAAGATCCTCCATTGCCGTACTTTCCCAAAATGAATTCGAGCTTCAATAGTATAAATTAGGTGCCGCATTACGTGTTGGATCATCAATCAAAGCTTGACTTAACCCCACTACCATCCCACATACACACACTCTCTCTCTAAATGTGTTAGCCCTCTCTCTCTTTCTCTCTAAGATTTCTTTGACCAATCTTTTACCAAAAACGTTGGTTGAAGAAATCTAGCACTATGTTGGAGTTCTAAGCCTTGAGCTTTCGACCAATGCCCATATCTACCCTTGCCATGCCCTCTAATACATGAATTACCACTTAAGGCTTAGACTAGTGACGACTACCATATAAAACCACCTCACATTGCGTTTAGGAAAAAACTAACACTATGGTTGAGCTTGTAGTGTCTTAAAACCTAAGGACCTCTTTTGAAATGTAGTAGCTCTTACACAAAGTCGCAGCACCACCACTGTCAATTGTTACTTTGAAAACCTGTTAAACTAGCACCATACTTTGAAACACCTCCACTAAATCTACTTTCCCTAATAAGTTTCACATAAAAGTATTCTTACCCCCTCAAAAATTGCATTGGAATCCACTATAGGAAATTTGAATAGGCTATGCTTTCTTCTCTAATTTGCAACTTGGTTAGCGACCCATGTGCCCAATCAAACCTAATAGAGACCCACATATGACCCATCGTAGTATGAATTTATTTATTTATTTATTTTAATGTAAGTTCATTTTTTATATATACTTTTATTAGTTTTCTTTAAAAAAATTAAAAAAAAAATCTTTTTCATAAGGTAGGTAAAAATGTATAGTACTTATTAATAAGATAAGCTTTTCCTAAGTATTTCTTTTAACTTTCTTTTCTTTCTTAAAAAGAAAATTTTTATTTTGATAAAAAAAGTAGAAAATATCTAACTTAGAAAATTTTTCTTTCCTAAAATTAGGCCTAAAAAAATATAAAGAAATTTTTCCTCACTTAGAAAAAAATTATTTTTCTAAAATAAAAAAAATAATAACAACCCCTTTTTCAAAATTAGTTCTTTTAGAAAATTAAAAAAAAAAAAGGCCCTAAATTAGGAAATTTTCTAGAATTTTCTTCAAATAAAATAAATGAGTAAGAAATGTAAACTCGATTTTTTTCAAGTCTAAAATAAACCAATTCGCTAATGTTTTTGGAAAACAAATTACGAAAGTTTGATTTCAAATAATAAGTAGTAGGTATTTATATGCAATTATAAGGTGACTTAAAATATTTAAAAATTTATTTCTCCCCTTTTGTTAAATATTTGCAAGTGAATAAAACAATTATAAGGTGACTTGCAAATATGAGTTGAATGAGGAATTTTGAAAATAAGTCTAAATTCAAAAGTTTAAGGTAATACCCGTTTATAGATTAATAGGGTAGTACCTAAACTCATGAATCTAGGTTCTTTGAAAATTTTTCTTAAAAATGTTTTCAAAAGTATAAACTAGTAGCTAAGTTAAAATCAATCAATCTAATTAATTCTAATTTAATTATCTTTTTCGGTTTTACTAGGTGGCGATTCCTAAATGTTTTCAAAATAAAAGAAATCCATTTTCCCTAATTCTTATTGAGGATTTAAATTAAATAGGCATAAAGTTTAGTTTAAATTGGATTAAGGAAAATGCAAAATTGAAAATTAGGCTTGATAGAGCCTTAAACAAGTAGTCAATGTTTTCCTTACTTTAGATAATATATTAGATCAAATGGTTATAGAATTCATTTATGCAATAGTAAAATGAAAGTTGTCATCCAACTAAAGTGTTATTTGAAATGCTTTTGTACTACAATTCATTCTAATTTTGAGTTTTTCTAAGACAATTTCAAAAATCAAGTTAAGAGAATCAAAGTTGCATGAATTCAAGAATTGCAAAAGAACACAACCAAATTCTACACTTTTGAACTTGGCCTGTATTCCTCTCATAATTATTTCAAGTGAAAATTGCAAGAATTTTGGTGGATGAGAGGTCTACAATTCAGACCATGCCCATGGTCCTTGACTGTGGTCCTACTAAGTGTGCAATATTTAGGTAAAAGTAAGGGTCACAATTGAAGTATACAACCATGACCTTACCTGTGGCCTGCCATGAATTCAAAGATTATGGTAAAGCTTTCCCACCTCATTCTAACTCACATACACACTCTCTTTGAAACATTATTTTATCTCATTCCTCTTTGCACCAAATCTACACAAAACTTCAAGACTAACACTATACACTGCAAATTCATGGTACGTACATCATCTTTCTCTAATTATTTTCTCAGGTTTGTAGTTATATTATGTAAAAATTTGATTCTTAGTGAGTTTTTGATGAAGAACATGCATGTATAGAAATCTTGAAATCTAGGAGTGATTTAGGATAGCTAAGGTGATAAAAAGTGTTGTGTCTGTCTATTATCTATTAAGGATTACATGCGAAGAGCATGTTTGTTAAGGGTTGACCATGAGCATGATTTTTCATGATAAAGAAAAGTGAAGGAAAGAGTGAGAAAGTAAAAGAAAGTGATGGCAACCATGACATTGTTGTTGTGATATGTATATTTCATGTTGAAATTTAGAAATTTGTAGTGATTGAAACTCCTGTGCAATTAGAAAATATCATGAATTCTTTAACATTGATTAGAATTATTCATGTTAGAATTAGGAGAGTTGCTATGAATAATTGCACAAGAATTGGATTGTGAGAAACATAAGTTTTCAATCAACTATATATTGAAATCGCTAATGTTTATGACAATTGAGATTAGGAAATTATAGAATTACTATTAGTATTAACCTATAATTTTATTAATCCATGCATTTAGAAATTAGCATTTCAATATCTTGCTACTTCAAGAATTTCTTCAAGTATGAACAAGTTTAATAAATTGTATATTGATTGCTAAGGCTTATGTCAATTAAGATTAGCCATGAAAATAGAATTTAATCTTGAATTAATCTTATAATTGTATTAATCCATGATTTTAGCAAAATGAGCATTTCATGATTCAATCTTTTGATATGATGCTTAGTTAGCAATATATTATTAATGATACTTGAGTTCTACTGGATTCTTAAATTAGCTATTACCTATATAACATGAATTATTTCCTTTTATCAAATTTGAATTCTTTTTCTTTTTTATTAAAGCACACTACGCATAAAAACTCAGGTGCCTTTCCTAAACATCCACTCTTGACATTTTACCACTCGTGGCAATAGAAGAGTTATTCCCATTTATCAAAGAAGGAATTTAGCCAAACTACATACCTAAATTGGGAAGTACTTGCCTAGGTTGGCTATGATGCTAAGGTAAGTAGTTGGTAGAGTATGGAGGCTAAGATAGACTCCTAACAACTAATGAGCTAGTGCACAAAGAGTTGACATTAGAGGTATTTAGCACATTAAGGTTAGCTTTTGATGACCTTGCTAATGGGAGGTAAAACACTATTTATTTTAGGTGTAATGGCATTGAAGTAACCAAGCCATTTGATGATTTAGCTATGCATATGGGGTTATATTTTGTTGATTATGTGATGACTCATGAATAAATGGATTAACCATATAAGCAACAGTGTAGGTTTCTCGTCAACTTGGTGACAAATGGACATGCAAAAATGTACTTATAATGGCCTTTGATCCATTTGTTACCAGATTAAAGTATATTTTTAATTAGATTTCTCTTTTTGTTAGAGGATAGTTATTGTTAGCTAAGTGTTTTAAAGGAATTCTAAAGTGAAGAAAAAGGGTGATTCAAGAAAATTTTTTATAAGCTATTTAAAATTTACGGGTATACTTTTCTAAGAGTTGTTTATAGTCATTTTGTCCTTGTAATATTTTTATTTTGATTTTTATTGTTTTGATAATATGAATTTAACATACATTTTCTATAGTTATTTTATATATTAATCTAGTTAATATTGTGATATTTTGAGCTTAATTAGTTTAAATTTCATGTTCAAGGATTGAGAGGTATTCGATGAATTTCAAAGATTTTTATCAAGCTTTAAAGTTAAATTGGACAAAAACATTGATCAAGGATTGAAGCAAGCCAATTGAGAGTGAGAAAAGAGGTCTAGTAAAGACCATGGTTAAGGATCATGACTGTTGTCCGTACCCATGTTCCTTTTATCAAGTAATTTCATCAAGATTTAAAGATTTTAGATAAAGTGCAAATACACTCTCTAACTCGACGGTTGTGTATCTTACTTATAAACATACCATGATGCATGAATCTTCCATTTTTTTTTTTTAATGTTTTCTTTGTAAACCTAGGTCCACTCCTTATATATAGACACTTAGGCTTAGGTTTGCAAGAAGAGCTCCCTTTGGGAAAAGTTGTAAGATAGAATATTAGTAAGGGATATCTCAATTTACTTCTTCTTCTTTTAATTCAATCATGTTTTCTTTTAAATTTTCTTAGTAAATTATCATTGAAATCTAATTTTTCTTGCAACAATCATTCATTCAATCTATAACTTTGCTATTTAAAAATCTAGTCACACTGTTATAGTATCGTTAATTAATATTTATCCAGGTTGCTAATTTGATGTGCGAGTTTGTTGTAGAGACGTGGGTCCCATAGTGAATGGACTAGTGTAATTAGAAGAAATTGAGTATATTAAGAGATTAGGTACTAACTTCTCTAGATTAGGATAACCTAGGTAGCTAACTTAATAGCTGAATCTAAGTTCTTAATGCTATCATGGGATGCTCTATTTAAAAGTTATATGGGTAGAGAAGTTTTCAAGATTACAAAGAGCCTAGAGATGCAAGTTCGGTCAATTCATATTTAGGCATCTCCATGATCCAAAGAATAATTGAAATTGAATGTTTGCATAGAAGTAGGTAGTAGATAGCAATAATTTACTAAGGATTATGTGTTAATTCTTTTAATTGATTCATGCTTGTTTTATTTTATTTTATTTTTATTTAATTTTGTTCTTATTTATTTTATTGTTCTTAATTGAATTATTGTTCCTTATTCAACTATCTTTCTTAATCACAATTATCTCCATAGTGCTAAGTTAGATAATTGGAATTTCTAGGGTAAATTAATAGTAACTTAAGTTCTCATACATATGGTTTTTCATGGGATCGACACTTGGACTTACAATCCCTTTTAATTATACTATAACTTGACCTAGTGTACTTACCAAATGTCGATCACATACCTAGTGAATTTTAGGGCAACAAGCCTTACTCAGTCCTCCTCGGCATACTAGTAACACTCAAATAGCTTTTCCACTTGCTCCTCCTAGTTCAAGTATTCTTCAACACTACTACTCCTTGAGTAGCTTAGGATATGAATTCTAATATTATCAATGCTTTTGGGAGCCTAAACAGCACATCCTTCTTTATAGTAGTCCTCATTAAACTCCTTGCTAATCTCCCTTACTTCATCAAAGATCAATCCTTCGGTGAGTAGGATGATCTACTCTCCCTCAAAAGTTTCGAACAAGAAGTAAGGCTCTATTAGTTCAGCCTCAAGGCATTCGATCTAGTCTCACATTGACCATATAGAGCTCACCATCAAGCCCTCCCTTACTACAACATCATCATCAAGGCTTATCTTTTAGCAAGCTTATTAATTAGCTCTCCTCTAAGGATGCCAAATAGGACAGTGTATTTGATTAGGTCGGTTCTCATGGCGTCTACCTTGTAGTATGAGATCCATCCTCTCTTCAACTTCGTACAATCCTTCTTCTTCATTTTCATCATCTTCTTCCATTTCTAACCTAAGATTAACTCTTCATTCAACTCCATTAACTTATACATTATGAGCTAAGTAAACTTCTCTTCTGTATGAAGCATTAGTATGAGCTCAATTAGCCCTATAAATAGCTTGTTCTCATTAGCTTAGCCAAAAGCTTAACCATTAGTTTGACGAGCTCATTCTACATGAGCGACAATGTTTCTTTGCATCATAGTCAACATGCAAGTGCTCTAAAATTTGTAATCATCTAAAAGGGGGATATTTATTATCAAGTAGTAGGGATGTGAGCCATAGGAGATGTAGCCTCCAAAGAGTGATTGAAAAATGTGACGCATAACAAACTCTGAGGCAAAGAGATAAGGCTAGCACTTAGGTTAGTGTGGGCTTAAGAAAAAGAGTGGTCTTTAGGACAGACCAGCATAACCAATGCTAAGCTTATGGATAGTTCAGCTTGGCCTTGCTCATGTATGATGAGGAGGCTAAACTTATGTTAGCGTAGGGGTATGACCATATCAAGGTGGCATAACAAGTTGGCTTCTTCTAAAGAGGTGTAATGGTTAAGAACTTAGCAGACCATGCTAGCTAAGTCTTTTGCTCGACAATAGGTGAAGGGGTTAGTTAGCTGACTCCTATCACCAAAGGGTTAAACCATGCTTTTGAAGCCATGAGAAATTGAAGCAAATGTTTCAATAGATTATTGCACTCCATCTATCAAAGCCATTGTAAAGCTTCATCTTCCATTGCAAACAGGTTAACTTTCCAATTTGTTTCTTTTTAGTAAAGGCTCACTAACAATATTGTGTTGTATGTGTGCATTAAATGATATGTAATTCTGATTTTCATTGTTCCTTCTAGAATGAGATTGCTGATTCCCACTAAAGCCATCCAACTTTTCTCAATTTGATTATATGGAGGTATGAAGAGTATTGTTGATATCTTGAACTTGAAAATTCATATTAAATGTTTCTTGCATCTAAGATTGTATAGCTTCCGTTATTTTAGCCAAAAGAAAACATAAATGGTTGTAACTTGTCCATTTCCATTTGTTGCATGTTGGATTAAGTTCCAATAGCCATATAAGAAGACAAAAGAGAGCATCGAAATAGTACAACCTTTAAATAACCAAACCAAGTCCAATATTCAAACAAATCATTTACTATACCATGTCCTAAAAAGGTGATGGTGCCACAAAGCCTAGTAACATCTTTTATTTAATTTGTTTTTTTAACTAAGTCCATATATACTGTTGGAATGTGGCAAATGGCATGAATCTATAAGGATATATGTTGCTTTGTCTAACATAATTATCTATATATATGTGAAGGCAATCAACATTTACTATACTAGATTTCGATGTATCAATTTAATATTCCTATCTAAAGGGAGTGAGCAACATTAATTTTTAGTACATAATAGTATCAGGCTCTACCAAACTCAATAATGGTAGTTTATATTTCAAAAGTCTATGGAAGTGAAAAATAGGAAAAAGGCATATGTAAAAGCATAACTTGTTAGTAGTTACAATAATTATATCATAAAATCCACAAAAATCCAATAGAAGAAAATATTTTCATACACAAGGCCATTTGAGTAATTAAGTTATAAGCACTGGGGTGATTTCCAAAAATCAGAAAAAAGTAGAAACCCTACTTATAAATACACTTTTTTATTAATAGCCATACCCTTTTCTCTTTTGATAATGACAAAACTCTCTATAGTAGAACCTTAACATCGAATGAAGAAAACAAAAAATTTTAGTAAGTTTCTATTTCAAGGAGATTTGTAAGATTTTCCAACATGAAGAAGCCTTTTAACTTTATGTGGTTGCATTATAGAAGAGAAAAAATGTGATTGCAAGGGGTGAGAAAGGTTTTATGAGTTGTAAACCCTAAAACCTATAAGTTATGGATTTCTTGTTAAAAGGGAATAGATTTAATGGAGTTTCCAAATTTAGTCCTTGTTTTAGTTGAAGGATGGTGGTGGAATCACAACAAAAATCAAAGGACTATTAAATGTTGCAAGATTGTTTTAAAGTAAGATATGTGTTTTGTGATTTTGTTGTTGTTTTTATCTAAAAGATGTTTGACACATCTGTATCTTTTATACATGGATATGTAGTCAAAACTAGATATTGTAGTTTGTATAGAGGATTGATCATGGAAGGAAGTGTTGGGGATGGAGGATTTTGAGAAGGAGCAAAAAGAAGGAGAATGACAAAAGTGCACGAGCAAGTGCAGGCCATGCATCTACCCATGCATCTCATGATGAGTATGCACTTTATGCATAGTTGAAAGTGTATCTTATGCATCTTGACTGTGCATATGGTTGTGCACTTTGCTTATACCTTTTTTTTTTATTTTTAATCTATTATTTTTCATTCTAACCAATTTATGTTTAATCTATAAATTAATTTATTCTATTTCATAGGCTTAATTTGATAATCTTTTAGCTTAGATATTTATCTCACTAACGAAATTAAGACATATTAAGACTAGAGGATATAATAAAAGATATAGAACTTTAAAGTAGATTACTAAAAGAACTATGCTTTGTGTAATACTTTAAGCGTAGAAGGTGATTTAAGTTCAGAATTAGTTATTACTTAGGAAACAAGTACGCATTTATCTCATTCAATGGTTGTGCTTGTTAGGTTAGAGATGGTAAAATGGACTTAATTAAATCAATATTTGACTATTAATTTGTTTATTGCTTGTATGAGTTAACCTATGGGCCAAGAGTGGCAAATCCCTAAAGGGCACTCTTATGATCCTTGAGTGAAACTGTTCCTAGTGGAGTCTCGTCTAAAAATAATCTAAGGTAGAATTTTAAGAAGGTATTGGATCTCGTAGTGGTAGTTCTTATAATAGTAGTATGATGCTCGTAGTGGTAGTTCCCATACCAGTTAGATAAGGTATTAGGGCTTACTATAGCAATTCCCATACTGATAGCTTAGTTAGGGCTCGTAATAGTAGTTTCTATTCTAAGATCTTAGGATTGGGATCATGAGTATCCTTTTGCTATGTGTTGAATAAACTAAAGATAATTAAATTAATTTTTGTGGTTCCTTATTGCATTAATCTTATGTATTCTGTTTGAAGCATGACATGTGCTTATGTTTGTGGTACTCATATATTAGACATTAGCTCATTCTTTTATTTTTCAACTATAGGAGCTTAGATGAACATGTAAACTATGTTGAATCTGGTAATCTATGTTACTATAATTAGGTTAGGGATAATGGTGGTTACATCTACTAAAATGATGGTAAGATTTGATGATGGGAGTTATGTAATAAGAGTGAACTTGAGCGTTAAGATAACTATTTAGTTTCCATGTGTTAGCGAAACTTCAAAGAGAGTTTTAGTCATGTGGTCATTTATTTAGACAATGTTTAAAGAGATTCAATGTTAGTTAAATTGAAATTTATTAGAGACTCTATCTATGGAGTATTTGCAATTGAATCTACATGTTTTGTTATTAATATATATTTCCATATATCACTTTCATATAACTATGTAAGGGAAGAATAGTATTTTTCGTCATGTATTAAGGTTACATGCTCATCTCAATATGTGTGTATGTGTATGTGTACTCATGTGCTACACTACAATTTTTTAAATAATACAATATAAAGTTTCACATAATTGTTCATGGTATCAAAGTCAATACATACATGCTAATTAAAAATTATTATTTATTTTTTTACAGTGGATACCTCTTTCTTCTCCATCATCACCCGAATGTCCTCTCAACCATTGGAAATAGTTAACTCCACCTCCTCCGACAACCCCATCATCTCAAATCTCACTATCTCCGACTACTCCTCTCTCTTGCCTCCATCACCTTCTAACATCACCATAACTGTGCAATCAATCTTCGACATCAACACTACATCAACTACATGCACCATCTCCTATCTTCTCTCTACCACATCTATCACCTTCATGATTGCCTCCTTAACATGCCATAACTCTAATCCTCAACTCCCTTACTTGCACTCATCCATCATGCTCACTGCTCCATCTACTAGCGTTGCATACTTTACCTATCCCATCCAATCTCTTTGATCCCTTCTTTTTCACTTATTATAGCCCTTAACTCTAACCTTCGATCACTTAACCACAACCCACCTATCTCAATTCACTTGACCCCCATACCTCTCATCTTGGTTTTCCTTCCTCCCTCTTTATTATCTCCATTCTCCACTGAATTTTTCAACACATTTTTCTTAATACATCTCTCCAATATTCCTTCCTCTACAAATATCACAGTCATCGTACCCATTAGGCTTTTGGTAAAAAATTATCAAGTGTAGCTCTCTCTTATGACATCGTTCCTTATCTCTTTGGATCTGTACTACTATGTGGATGGTAATGTTTTGGTACCCCCATCTACCATTACCCTTTACTCTAGCACTATAATCATTTCCAACCTTGCCTCTACTAATTAGCTTCATACAAATCACTCCATCCATGCCTTGCTAGTTGCCACCATCTCAACTAACATTCTCATTTAGATTCATGATATACTAGTAGTGTACAACATTTGGACTACTCTTCGTCGATCATTCTTATAAAATTCTATGGCAGGGGAAATGGAACTTAAGCAATGTCTTCTTTCCTTAAGTCAAAACAACAATGCTCTAACTAAATATCTTCATGAGCTTAAGTCTATTACCTATCAATTAAGCTTTATTGGTCACCCTCTCAATTCCATAGATCTCATATCTCATGCTCTACATTGTCTTCTACGAAAATATGATGCCTTGGTTACTACTTTAACTGACATGCCTATTGCTCTCACATTTGAGTAAGTCTATTCTAAACTTATCAATCAAGAGTAATGGATCAAGACTAAAGCCACTAACGACTCTACTGCCACTATGCTTATTGCCTTATAAACTCAAACTATTGCTACTCCCTTTAGGAGTCAGAATCGTTGCCATAACATGTTTAGATTTAGGGGGTAGCTGATCCCTCCTCTAATTACAATTTCCTCCTTGATCATTGCTAACCTTAGAGAGTTTTGCCTACAAATTTGACATTACTCACCCTTCTCACTAAGCTACTTCAGTTGCTTCATCATCCAACTCATACTCTCACTTCTCCTTCACTTGTTAGATATGTGAGTAATGCAGATAATGTGCTCTCTACTGCTATCATCACTTTAATGATGCTCATACTGACATTCCTGAATCCTTTGCTACTCTCTCACTTAGTAAGGGGAAAGAGGTTATCTCATATTTGAATTTTGGTGCAACCTGAAGAACACTGGGCTAAACTCAAGAAGGGGGTGAATTGAGTTTAAGGAAAAATTTCAAATCCGTTTCGATATAAATGACTAAATGCAATGATAAGAGTAATCAAAGCAACAATAGAACAATAATAAATATGGAAATTAAAGAGATAGGGATAAAGAAGATCAAGCCCGGATTTAATGTGGAGTTCGGATCGCCCCCTAGTCTCTACGGACATACAATCCCTCCAATCGAGGACTTCACTTTCACTTTATTGATTTTACAATCCAATTGCTCCAAGAGCTATACAAGCTTATTCAATCTCTTTTACAACAACTAACTCAAGAAAATCACTTTCTTTACTCAAGATTACAAATGTGAGGACTTTCAAATACACAACTATGTCTCTTTTTGTTTGATATCAAATAAGTGTATAAGAAACCAAGGAGAAGTGCAACTAATCTCAAGAATGTAAGAAAATGTCTTTAAGTTACAGTAGAATATTAGATCTTAAAAGCCTTTGGTCAGGTAGTTGAGTTTTTATAACAACTCCTTAAATTCTTCCCATTGCCACGCATTAAATGCTCCAATGGCATGCCGGTACTTTGAACTACCGGTAAGCCAGTAAAAATTATTCTACTTGCAAGCCGATTCTTCCAGGTTAGTAAGCTTTTTTTTTTTTTTTGTGTTTTTCAGGATTTTATACTATTAGCCTGGTTCTTCCTTGAGTCATTAACCTGCTAGGCCAAATATCACTTGAAAATTCTTTTAACACACAACAAATGAATACTCTTTCCAATATAACTTCAAGATCATTTGATCACCACTTCAAAAGATTAAATTTCTTGTAGAGATAATTGATATATTTAATCATTAAGTAGGCTAATTGAACTTATTCAATTATCTCAAAATAATCAAATAATACTTAGTTTAATCATCTACTTATTTTTATTCTCTTTAAAAAGAACATGTTTAGATATACATTTTTTGTTTTGTTCTAATCAAAATCAAATAATGAACCTTAGGTTCAATAATCTCTCCCTTTTTGATGAGGACAAAACTCTTATACTTTAAGTGTTCTCCCTTAATCTAATGTTCCCCTTAATTTAATACTACCCCTCAATGTAGCACTCGATTTCAAGATATTTGACAATTGAATAAGATCAAGCAAGTGCTTGCAAAATAAGAGTATATTGATATGCTAAGGAACTAAGTCTCACTTCTTAATAATTTTACATAAAGAATATATTAAACTTTCAAAGAATCAAGATATGCTAAAGTTATAAGATTAATATCATTTTTGAGTAACTATTAACAATTTGATGTAATACACGTTTTGATGCTCTAATAGTTTGAATATTTCTCCCCTTTTGTCCTCATAAAAAAAAAAAAAGGAAGATCTAGTCGGTGAAGAGGGAAGAGGATTCAAGTTGAAAGTTTGGCAAAGCTTCGGATTATACTAGAGAATATGCCCCTTACAAGATCGGAATCAAGGAAAAAGAGAGTGTAAAAAATAATTTAAAATAGTTAGCATAGTAAGGTTAATTTGAGGGACAAAAGATCGGCAAACAAAACTTACAAAAGTAGTCATAATAGCTAATATAACGAGCATGCCCATCAAGGACCAAAGTTTACAAAACAACAATGAAATGAAAGAGTGGCTAAATACTAAGTTCTTTAAACAAAAAGAGCAAAGCAAGGATAAAAAGTTGAAGTACATGACTATGAGCTAGAGGAGGAAAAGGGCAAGAGGGGCAATGGTAGTCCAGCTGGAAATGATGATAGAGTCCCTAAAACCCATTGTGTAAGTGATCATGAATGTGCTTCCGAAGCTAATTGTAGCACATTTCAGAGTATTGATAAAAAGGATGCTGAGAAGCAAAAGGAGCAATTGGATCAAAGGATAGAAACCCAAAATCCGATGGAGGTAGATGAGAAGAGCCCGTAGGTGGAGGAGTACTAGCATAGCTAGGAGCGGTAGCCGACTAAGCATGAGCACTGGGATTGCCTGGCTCACTAGAAAAAGTAATAGGCTCTTGTAGTCTACATATAAAGGCAAGATTAAGAGGAGGAAGGCCTTTCCGCCTAACCCAATTGTTGCTGGATTTCTTTTAAATCCCCCAACAAACATCAATTAATTCTAGGTGCTTGACTCAAGCTACCTATGGGGGAGAAGGAAATTGAGCACCTTTTCTTATAAGCAACTGTGTAACCAAACGCCTAAAGCGAAGAAAAGCTTGAGATGAGTTGTTGGTTACATGTTTGAAGCATTGGACTACAATATTGAAGAAATCGATCTGCTTAATCATTATCAAATAATACAAAATCCATAAATCCTAAAGGGTGACATTGGATTGCTGGCCTCGACGAGGACAGTATCTGTGAATGACAACATGGTGGAGGATCTTTGTCTTAAGGTTGAGGTGGATGGCTACCAAATATTTTGTTTTTCCCCAATTAGCTCCAATGCCTTTAAATCTAAAAACTCATAGAATTTTGCCCCATAGTAATTTACATTCACTTCCATGCCACCAACAACAACACCAATAAGACCACAAATATCCTCAGGCATAATAATAATTAAAGTACCATAAACATAAGTATAGAAGACATTACGACGTAGCTCATCACTCAGATTCATTTTTAGCTTTAGCCTAACCTGATCATTTAAAGAGTTTGACATATTATGATAAAAATACTTAATGGCATAATTGTGTACCTCATGAGGAAGCCGAAGGATATCGTGGACATGATTGGTGATGACCTCGGGAAAGGCGACAATGAAAAATTCCTTGAGCACCTTTGGTAGATAAACAATGCCGATATCAACCTCTAAATTGACAAATTTGGCAAAGCGTTGAGAATGTTGTTGAGAGGGAAAGAGGTGGTTGTTATAGGCCGGAGGTGCTAACCCACGAGTAACACGCGGTGCCATGGTTGTTATAGAGGCGAAGGGAGATAGGTGATTGTAGGGAAGAGGATAAGGAAGGAGGGGGGGAAAGGGAATAAGATAATAGAGTGAATGTAAGGGAAGCTGGCATGATTGTGGAAGTGTATAGACGGTGTGTGGCGGCATGATAGTTAGTGGGTATGGGTAGAGAGAGAAAGTGAAGAGAGGAAGAAGAACAGGGAGAAGTTTGATGAAAGGTGAAGAGAAAGATAAAGAGAAGAGAGTGGAGAGTTGATTAAGAAAAGAAATTTTGGATTTTGATGGAAGAAAAGAGATGGATTGAAGAGAGAGAAAGGGGTTAGGGTTTGAGGAAGAGAAAAAGGGGTTTTGGAAGAAGGATAAGGGAGAGATAGGGTGGCGTGATTTTAAGTTGCGCCTGAAAATGGATGAACTGGCATGTCGGTAATGTCGGGAGTTGGCATGCCGAGTATGTGAATAGAATGGAAATGAAGCCTTTAACTAGAGGAGTATACTAACATGTCGATGTTTTTATGAACTAGCATGCCAGTTAATAGAATAGAATCGAAAAAAAGAATAAAAATCTAAGGTAGTATATCGGCTTACCGATTAAGCAAATAGAAGCAAAAAAAAGTTGTTAAATATGCAGGTATATCTGCAAGCCGGTGAATTGTTTAATTGGTATGCCTATTGTCTGCAAAATTGTAGAAAAATAGTAGGGTCTTTTGATTAAGCAAGTTGGCCAATCCAAATTGATTTGTAGAGATTTAAGTAACATCCTAACACTTCAAACAAGTTTATTTAAGTCTGTTAAGGCTTGAAAAAACTCAATTTTTAACGAGAGAGTCAATATTCATTCGAATCAAGTCCATAGAGCCAAGCAATTCATTATAAAGTGAAATTGTGCGTGCATGAGAAAAATAGGTGCATAAAAATTAAGTTTTTGCGCACACCAACAAGGCAAGCAAATTTCAAATATATGTTTGAGCATGGTAGGCACAAAATATAGCTTTAAGGCTCTATATTTGTGAAATGACTACTTAAGTTCCTTAATCATGCAAGTGGCTAGAAAGTAAGTGGAGATCCTTTCTCAATGTTTCAAGAAAAGTTCATGCTTCAAACATGTTAAAAGATATTGAGAGGCACAAAAGATACATGGTCAAGTTAAACAACCTCCATATAAGTAAGAAATGTTCCATTTGCACTTAGAACCTAAAAAGGGCCTAGAGAGGTCAAATATGCCCAAAATTCAAATTTAAGCTAGTTTGATCACTCAAACATGATTTAGGGGTGAGAATAGATATGTAAGCCCTGGTTTTGGGCACAAAAACCAATGTATGATAAATTTGTACATATATGAACTTATATAAGCATGAATGACTCCAAGTGTGCCCAAAATATGTTAAAAGTGATATTTAATGCATAAAAGCCATAGTGTGATATTTTCCGATCAACTTACTTAGTAAGTTAATTTTATTTAAAAGGGCCATGTTGGTTCTTATGTGTCTAGCACTCATCTTGCAAGATTATTCCTAATTCTCTTCTTAGAGTACAAAATCTTTCTTCACTTAAGGTTTTGTGAAGATATCGGCTATTTGATTGCTAGTATCAACAAATTCTAAGCAAATATCATTATTTTGCACATGATCTTGAATAAAGTGATGTCTAATTTCTATATGCTTAGTCTTAGAATGTTGAATTGGATTTTTGCTCAAGTTGATAGCACTTATATTGCCACATCTTATTGGAACATTTATAAATTTCAAACCACAGTTAAGCAAAGTTTGCTTCATCTATAATACTTGAGCACAACAACTAACAGCTGCTATATATTCAGCTTCAACAGTAGAAAGTGCTACTGAGTTTTGTTTCTTTGAGTGCCATGATACTAATGAATTACGAAGGAAATGACATATTTCGCTAGTGCTTTTCTGATCGACTTTATAATCGGTAAAGTCCGCATTGGAATATCCTATAAGATCAAGTGAGGTGAACTTAGGATATCATAAGCTAATTTCAATAGTGCCTGCAAGATACTTGAAAATGTGTTTAATTGCATTCAAGTGTGATTCTTTAGGGCAAGATTGAAATCGTGCACATAGACCCACAGTAAACATGATATCTGGCTTAGATGCTGTTAAATATAGAAGACTTCCTATCATACCCCGATACATCATTTCACAAATGTTCTTTCCATTCTCATCTTTATTGAGTTTTAGGGTAATGCTCATTGGAGTTGACTTAGTTTTGCAATTTTCCATTTTGAACCTTTTTAAGAGTTCTTTGGTATATTTGCCTTAGTTAATGAAGGTTCTGTTTTTGGTTTGCTTAACTTAAAGACCTAAGAAATAGTTGAGTTCTCCCATCATACTCCTTTCAAATTCATTTTTCATACATTGGACAAACTCATTAACTAAATCCATGTGAGTGGCACCAAACACAATGTCATCAACATATATTTGAATAATTAGTATATGATCATTGTGTTGTTTAATGAATAATGTTGTGTCACGTTTTCCTCTAATGAATTTATTGTTTATCAAGAAACTACTCAATCTTTCATACTAAGCTCTAGGAGTTTGCTTTAGTCCATACAAGGCTTTATTAAGCTTATATGTATGGTTTGGGAATTCATTATCCTCAAAACCTGGTGGTTGCTCTACATAGACCTCTTCTTTGATGAAGCCATTTAGAAAGGCACTTTTAACATCAATTTGATATAGTTTAAAGTCTTTGTGAGCCGTAAATGCCAAAAGCATCCTAATGGCTTCCAGTCTTGCAATTGGGGAAAAAGTCTCATCAAAATCTATTCCTTCTTTTTTATTATAGCCTTTAGCAACTAACCTAGCCTTGTTTCTAATTACTATACTGGTTTCATCAAGTTTGTTTCTATAAACCCATTTTGTTTCGATAACCGATTTATCTTTTGGTTTAGATGCTAAATTCTATACCTCATTTCTAGTAAATTGATTTAGCTCTTCTTGCATAGCTTGAACCCAAAATTCATCTTTTAGAGCTTCATCCACATTTTTTTGTTCAAGTTGAGATAGGAACACTACATTACTTAGATTTTTAAGTGAGGCTCTTGTTTGAACCCTATTGGATGGTTCTCCTATTATCTGATCGTTAGGACGATTTTTCATAAGCTTCCATTCTCTAGGAAACTCTAAATTAGAGTTGTTAATGATGTCATCTTGCCTAGAGAATTCCTTTTTAAGAGAGTTTGATTGATTCTTGTTAAGACCAAGATTGTCCAAGTGAGCACCAATGTTTTCTATTTCATCATTAGACTCTTTATATATAGAACTATCATAAAAAGTAACATGAATTGACTCCTCTACAACAAGTGTTCTTTTGTTATATAATCTATAAGCTTTACTAGTAAGAGAATAACTGAGAAAAATACCATCATTCAACTTTGAGTCAAATTTTCCTAATTGCTCCTTTTCATTTTTGAGAATGTAACATTTCGTTCCAAAAGGGTGAGAATATGATATATTAGGTCTTTTGTCTTTCTGAAGCTCATAGGGGGTTTTCTTAAGAATTGGTTTAATGAAAATACAATTTGATATATAACAAGCCGTATTGACGGCTTCGGCCCAAAAACATTTAGGTAGGTTATTATCATAAAGTATGGTCCTAGCCATTTCTATAAGGGTCCTATTTTTTCTTTCGGTAACTCTTTTTTGTTGTGGAGTTTTAGGTGCTGAGTATGTATGTTCTATTCCATATCTATTACAAAAATTTTCCATATCAAGATTTTCAAATTCTCCCCCATGGTCACTTCTTATAGAGACAATAGAAAGACCTTTTCCATTTTGGACCTTCTTGCTATAGTTCAAGAACACATGATAAGTTTCATCCTTGTTAGTAAGGAAGAAGGTCTAAGTGTATCTAGTAAAATCATCAACTATGACCAAAGTGTATCTTTTCCCTCCTAAACTTAAAGTATGGGTTGGACTAAATAAATCCATGTGTAGTAGTTTAAGTGGCCTATAACTTGAGATGGCTTCTTTTGATTTGAAAGATGACTTAGTTTGTTTACCATATTGACATGCTTAACATGTTCTATTTTTTATCAAAACTAATCTTAGGTAATCCTTTAACAACTATTTTTTATCAAAACTAATCTTAGGTAATCCTTTAACAAGATTCTTTTTGGCTAATTTTGATAAGATATCTATACTAGCATGTCTTAACTTTCTATGCCATAACCAACTATCATTGTTTTAAATGGATAAACAAGTCTCAAGAGAGCATGAAAACATATTGAAGTCAATTTTGTAGATGTTTCCTCGTCTATACCCCTCAAAAGGGATTTGGTCATTATTAATGTTTTTAATAGAACACTTTGATGTATGAAAGATTACTTTATATCTTATGTCACATAACTGACTAATACTAAGTTATGTTTTAAATTATTAACGAGCAACATATGCTTAATAGTAAGATCATTATCATTGCAAATGTTACCTTCACCAATGACATGAACTTTTTTATTATCTCCGAAGGTTATGCATCCTCCATCCTTTAAGTCTATGGATGTGAACTTAGATGCATCTTCGGTCATATGTCTTGAGCAACCACTATCAAAGATCTATTTATTATTTGGCCTTGAAGGATCCTACAAAACAAATGATTATTTCTTTGGTACCTACTTTAGTTTAGGTCCTTTAGGGTTAGTTGTTGTATTGTAAGTTTGTCCCTTAAGAACCTAAACCATTTTATTTTTGTTGCATAAGGAGACATTATGACGTAATGTACATGTGTAAGCAATATGATCATATCTTCTACAATAGTTACAACTTTTATGTGATGTCTTAACAAAGTAACTTTTGTATATTCTATACACATTCTCCTTAATATAACCTATTTCGGTTTTGTCTAATCTTAGCCATTGTGTTCCAAGGATTTTATCCAAATTCTTTTCTTCATTTATGAATTTTGCCATTATTTTTCTTGAGTCATCTAAGATAGTTCTGAGAATTGAATTTTCAATTTCAAGTCAACTTAGTTTTTCTATCATAACTTCATCATTTTTTGCTTCAAGTTTTAGTTCTTTTATTTCCTTTTCAAAATTTTTCTTGTCCTCTTTTATTTTGCTATTTTCGATTATTAATTCATTATTTCTAATACTTATCTCTATATTTTCTTTTGTCAATTTCTCATTTTCAACTTTCAAATATCCGTTGTCTTCTTCTAAGTTTTCTTTTACATCAACTACCTTATTGTATTCACTTTTGATAGCATCAAACTCATCACCTACTTGCACTTTTATGAATTCTTTCAATAAGTTATCATACATACTCTTAAGTTCATCAAATGAAGAGTCATGTGAAGAAGAGCATAACTCATCATTATTAAGAGCTATGAAGTAAGTTTCATTATCGGAGTCGCTAGAGTCACCTTTACTCCATATTGCTATCATAGCTTTCCTTTTAGACTCTTTATTGGCTGCAATGGACAATATTGTTGAATATGTCCCGATTTTTTATAATTGCAGCACTTGATAACTTCTCTCTTTTCCTTCTTGAACCTAGAAGATGACCCATATCCATCCTTATCCTTCTTGATCCTTTGATTGAATATCATGAACTTTCTAAACTTTTTTGCTAACATTGCAACCTCATCATCATCTTCACTTTCTTCATTACTTAAGTGCTCCTCCGTGACTTTTAGAGCAATTGCTTTCTTTCTAGACTCTTCTCCTTGTTTCTTTACCATCTAATGTGTCTTAAGTGTTCCAAGGAGTTGTTCTTTTGACATTTTATTAAGATCGTGAGCTTTCGCTATTGCAGTTCTCTTAGCTTCCTAATCTCTTGGCAAAGACCTAAGGATTTTAGAATTTATTTCAAAGTTAGTAAATGTCTTTCCAAGAACACTCAAAGGATTAATGATATTGATGAATCTATTATGCATCTCATTCATTGTTTCGTTTGGATCCATTTTGAAGTTTTCAAATTGTCCACTTAATAAACTTATTTTTGTATCTCGTACTCTACTAGTTCCTTCATATGTGCTTTGTAATTCATCCCATATTCCTTTGGCACTTTTACATATATATATTCTATTGAAATCATTTTCATTTATGGCACAATGCAAAATATTCATGGCAACTTCATTTAAGTCAAGTAATTTCCAATCATCATTCGAGTAATCTTTTTCTCCTTTTCCTTCTATCTTAAATGTTCCTTAGTTAACTACATGCCATAGTAGTCTATTTTATGCTTTCAAGAATATGGACATCTTACACTTCTAATATGGATAATTGCTACCGGTTAAGAGAGGAGGCCTATTGATTGCTTATCGTTCCAAGAGGCTTAATGCATTAGATGCAATGATCTTAACTTTAATATGCGATTAAGCAAGTGATTAAAGACTAGCTCTGATACCAATTGAAGAACACTAGGCTAAATTGAGGAGGGGGGTGAATTGAGTTTAAGGACAAATTTCAAATCTTTTTCAATATAAATGACTAAATGCAATAATAAGAGTAATCAAAGCAACAATAGAACAAAAATAAATGCGGAAATTAAAGAGATAGAGATAAAGAAGATCAAGCCCGGATTTAACGTGGAGTTCGGACCGCCCCCTAGTCTCCATGGAAATACAATCTCTCTAACCGAGGACTTCACTTTCACTTTATTGATTTCACAATCCAATTGCTCCAAGAGCTACATAAGCTTATACAATCTCCTTTACAACAACTAACTCAAGAAAATCACTTTCTTCACTCAAGATTACAAATATGAGGACTTTCAAACACATAACTGTCTCTTTTTGTTTGATAGCAAATAAGTGTACAAGAGACTAAGGAGAAGTGCAAATAATCTCAAGAATGTAAGAGAATGTCTTTAAGTTGCAGTAAAATATTAGATCTTAAAAGCCTTTGGTCGGGTAATTGAGCTTTTATAACAACTCCTTAAATTATTCTCAGTAAAAATTACTCTACCAGCAAGTGAACTGGTAAGCCAGTTCTTCTAGGTCAGTGAGATTTTCTTTATGTTTTCTTGGGCTTTATATTGTCAGCCTGGTTCTTCCTTAAGCCATCAACCCGATAGGACAAATATCACTTGGAAATTCTTTTAACACATAATAAACGAATACTTTTTACAATATAACTTCAAGATCATTTGATCACCACTTCTAAAGATTAAATTTCTTATAGAGATAATTGATATATTTAATCATTAAGCAAGCTAATTAAACTTATTCAATTATCTCAAAATAATCAAATAATACTCAGTTTAATCATCTACTTGTTTTTTACTTTCTTAAAAAACAACATGTTTAGATATACACTTTTTGTTTTATTCTCATTAAAATCAAATAATAAACCTTAGGTTTAACATAACCCACCATATGACACCTAACATAGGTATGCTCTCATTCTTAACCCCATATATAGGTTATGACTAGGTGACTATAGGTATTAGTGCATCCATGACCATTACTCACATTGGTGACCTTACAATTAATACTAGTAGCCACCTACTACATTTTAAAAATGTCCTTCAAGTCTCTTCTTTGACACATAATCTCCTTTCTGTCATTAGGCTATGTCACAATAACATTGTTGAATTTGACAACTCTTCTTTCTCTATTCAAGAATCAACCATGGGTTACCTACTCCTCTACTTGTAAACTAGCTATCCACTCCATTTTATCCATTTTTCCTTTGTTCATTGTTTATGGTTACTCATCACAACTGCTATTCCTCATGAAATTTGGCACTCTAGATCTTATCATCCTTACCATGAAGTCCTTCATTAACTCATTTAAAGTTAGCATCTTACAATCAAGTCCTCTTCTTAGTCAACTAGTCTGTATCAGTCTTGTGACATTGGAAAATCCACATGTCTTCCTTTTCTCATTTTGGATATTTCTTACATAGTAAAATAGAAATCCTTTCTCATTTCAAACACTTTAAGTCTCTTGTTGAAAATTACTTTACTATTTATATTAGAATTTTCCATAATGATGGTGGTGGTGAATATGTTCATCGTACTTTCACTAAAGAAAATGGCATATAACTTTAATTGTCTTGTCTTTACATACACAACAAAATAACGTAGCTAAACAAAAACACAGGCATATAATTTATCTTGCTCACACTATACGGCTTCATACCAATTTACCACCCACATTTTGGGTCGATGTAGCTCTTGCTGCAATGTATACAACCAACATTCTGCCCTTTGCTATACTTGATCATAAGTCACCCTTTGAATTGCTCCATAACATCCCTCCTGACCACACCTTCCTAGATACTTTTGGCTGCTTTTACTACCCAAATACTATACTACTAGCTCTACACAAATTATCCTTGAGATCTATACCTTAAGCTTCCTTAAATACTCACCTCATTATAAAGGTTATGGTTGCCTTGACCTTATTTTAGGACATGTTATCATTAGTTGACATGTGGTTTTTTATAAAACATTTTTCTAATATAATTATCTTACATCATCTACCTCCAATACCAAATCAGATACCTCTATCACTCCATCTCTCACCTTTACCATTACTCCACCCAACTCACACACTATACCTCAACCACACACTTCACCACCATTGCAAGATCGCCATGACAACTTCCACCATTCCTACCATCTCTTCATCCTGATACTCATTGCTCCACCATTGGTTATGTAATTTTTCTTGGCTGTATTCCCTTTTTCAAGTGGTCAAAGAAACGACCTATTGTGTCACATAGCTCTATAGAGGTGAAATATGAAGATTTAGCCTATGTAGTTGCTAAGTCTACTTATATATATTATTTTGCTAGAATAATCTTGGTGCAGTGTATCTCCCTTGCAATCTCGTCCAACACGATTGCACTAAAGATATTGATATCAATTATAATGTTGTGCGAGAAATTGTTGCTTCAAGTAAGGTTTTTGTTTGCAACATCCCCAACTACTATCTACGTGTAGACATCCTCACTAAGAACCTTTCTATAGTGGCTTTTACTGATCATTGTTCCAATCTCATGTTAATTGTTGCATCTTGAGATTGAGGGGGGTATATTGATATATATACTTCCATGTATTACTTTCGTATAATTGTGTAAGTGTTAGAATAGTATTTTTAAGCGGTTACATGCTCATCTTAGTGTATATATATACTCATGCACTAGATTACATTTTTGTTTATGTAATACAATACATACTTTCACACAATTATTTATTTGTGAGATTGTAGGTTTTGATTAGAGCCATATCATGTTATCGGTTATTAGTGACACATAGTGGTCTGTGGTATGCTGAATTTGAGGGGTTACATATAAAATAATTCAATTAAGATACAGATGTTAAATAACTCAATTCCCAGTTTTTTTTTTTTTTTTTTTTTTTTTTGTTTTGAGCAAATTTCTCATTTCATGAAGAAGATGCAGAAGTCGGTGGTGGTTTGCTTTAATATGCTCCTCATGATATGGAATATCATCAAAACGTGCTTTAACTTCAAGCAGCTGCTCTCTACATCATTTAAGCTCGTCAGACAAATCACTCACAGCAGGAATCGCGTTGTTCATCTTGGACTGGAGATCACGTTCTTTTGCCTTTGGTGATGCTAATTTAGCTCCCAACAAAGCAATATCTTTCTGTGTCTGTTGTAGCACATCTTTGTCCAAACATAGCTCGGATTTCAGATTACATGTCTCATCAACTTTAGCCATTTGAGCTCACGTGCTGTTGTCGAATGTATTTTTGGCAGATTGAATCTGATCAAGATACTCAGGAGTCCTCGCAAAGCATATCAAAGTACTCTGGAAAGTAATCGGCAACTCTGTTGGAACTTCATGAAATGCATTTGGCTGTGTCAAGCTCTCTAATGCTTGTGACAAACTTGGAGAAGAAAAGTTGACGTCAGCTACGTCAGCTACATCTGGAAGGTTGATTTGCTTGATTAATGAATCCACCAAGGAAATGGCCACTTCAGTAGAGTCAGTCGGTTCTTTTCCTTTAGTATGGGGGGTCTGTGCCAACACGAAGTCGATTTCACCAAACAAACGATCCAAGTATGAGATTGGATGGCTCCGAGCAAATATATTAAATAATTGTATCAGTGAATGTCCTAAATGCCAATGGTGAAAAGTCATGGACAAGCGGAGGGCACTCCCGTTCAATTGTTTCACCAAGAAGTAGTACTGTTTCAGAGAAGAAAAAGAAAAGAAAAAGGTACAGCCGATCACACCTATCACTAATAAATCTTTTATTGACGCATTAACCATAAAATTTTGCTTACAGCATATTTCTACTTTGTGGTTTGAAATTGCACTCAATTTTGAGCATGGAGACCGCAAATATGAACATTGCCAGGGAGGACAGGACCTTTTTTCATCACAAATCTATATTACTCCCTCATTTCATTTATGTTCTGTCCTCTTTGTTGCTTGATAATGTTATTCATTTACAACGAGGGGTAATTTGAGTTATCGAGATGAAAAGGTTTTGAAAAACATAGGTACCATTCTAAATACTTTTAGAATCCCTCCCTCACAAATGAAATAATACAGGTGTGAACTGTTGTAGCTTCTCATGAAATTATCCTGACAATTTTATGTAAAGGCAACAAAAGAATGGCTAGTCATTCTCCCCAAATTTGAGTTTGATTAATCTCAATATTCACTATATAACAGGAACTAAAGATCAATTAGGATGAACAGGTTCTTAATGCATGATAATGACTAGAAAAGGTTGATTGCAACAAGAATCAGAAGTTCCAACAAACATGTTACCTTGCTTTCCTCAAGCAGATGCATTGATCTCTCATGGTTCCTCGGCTGGCTAGGAGACTCTGGCTTTGCTCCATTCTCATTTTGGGCGATCTTCCTGCCCAGATCTCTTACCAAATCGTGCATCCAAAACTTATTATCATCTCTTATAAGTATTATATTCCTTGCTGCCAAGGAGACGGGCTTCTTCAGGAAATTGCCCCGTGGACTCCCACATGGGAATAGCGACTTGTTTATTGAATCCAGTGAAAAAGCAAGCTATCTCGAGGAATATCTGTTGCTCATTTTCTTCCAATCCCTCGTAACTTATCAGCAAGAGCTTCTCAATATCCACATGATCAGGGCCATCTTTTAATTCCTTCAAAATGCTTTCCCGTATTTCCTTCCCCTTCCCATATAGAAATGGTCCACTGATTAAAAGAGCTAGAGGAAGACCGCCACACATTGCCACTAAGCTATTTGAGTAGGCAACAAACTCATCCGTAGGATGATTTCTTCTAAAAGCATGCTTGCAGAAGAGGTTCAGAGACTGATTAAAGTCCAGCCCTTTTAACTCATACTTCAAAGTCACTTCGAGGGTATCGAGAATATCTCTGTTTCTAGAGGTCAATAATATTTTACTACCAGAGCCAAAATAACTACAAATCCTCATCAAGGGTCTCATCGTGATTCCATCATCAATGTCATCCAGAACGACAAGAACTTTCTTGTGAGGAAAGAAATGTTTGGTCTTACCCATCCCTTCATTATGGTTACTCATTTTATGTAATTCCCCGTCAAGAACAATTGAGACAAGCTGTTCTTCGGAAATGTTGCTTCCTTTCAAACTCGACAAGGCTTCTCGGACATTGCTGACAAAACTACATTATTCGAAGTGGTGAGAGAGTTGGTTGTAGATATATCTGGCTAGCGTTGTCTTTCCACCACCACCAACTCCATGTATTCCTACGATGTTCATATCCTCTGTACTTGCCCGGATCATTGTCATAACTTTTTTTGCATGCTCATCAATACCAAACAACCGATCATCATGTCCCACATAAGTCCTTTCCAACTCACTTTTCACTTTCTTGGCGTTTTCCATTGAAGAAGCACGTTTCATTATCACCTTCAGAGACCTTTCCCATTCGTCCTCCTCTTTGCCAAATAAATAGGATCCTAAAACTTGTAAAGCCAGAGGAAGACCACCAACCACTTTCACCAGTCTATTAGAGCAATCCTGAAAACTAGCCGGGGGTTCATCTCTTCCAATGGCTTGCTTGCAAAAATGCTTCAATGAGAGGCCAAAATCCAATTCGGTTAGCTCATATTTCAGCGTCACTTCAGGAGCATCCACGGCGTCACCTTGTCTAGTAGTTAATAAAATTTTACTACCAAAGCCAATACATCTGCACATCCTCATCAGTATTCTCATCTCAATTCTGTCCTGAATATTGTCCAGAACAATGATAGCTTTCTTGTGAAGCAACAATTGTTTGATACTATTCATCCCTTTTTTATAGTTACTTATTTTTATCCGACACTGCTTGAACAACCATTGAGATAAGTTGTTCATCCGAAATCTGAATCCCCTTCCACCTTGACAACGTTTCTCGAAGGTTGGTAATGAAACTGCTGTATGCAAATTGGTCCGAGAGCTGTTCATAGATAAATTTGGCTAAATTTGTCTTTCCAATACCGCTCCTTCCATGAATTACGACAATAACTACATCATTAGTATCTTGACAAATCACTGCCATAATTTTTCCAGCATGCTCATCACTCCCAACCAAGTGGTCCTTGTACACCACATTAGCTGTTTTCAGCTCACTCTGAACCTCTCAACAATACCCCTCGCGGTCACTCCTTCATGGCTGACAAATGTACGAAAATAAACGATATGAAAGAGAGCATAAATTGTACCAGGGGTCATAGGTTCAGGTATATTCTATAAAAGTTTCCGAAATTTTAATGATTTTCGAAAGGAAAAACATAACTTTAATTCTCAACGTCTGGCAAGTTTTTTATTTGAGTCATTCCTTGTTTTTTCTTTTTTTTTTTTATTAATCAATTTAAGTCCCCATTGTATCTAAACATTTATAAACAAGTAAGTCTTTTTATGCTATTAATTTTTCCGCCCACTTTTAATACGTTGCTACATCTGATTAATCAAATAATTAAGATAAACAACTAATAATTAAATATGTATAAATTAAATAAAAAAAACTATAAAATTGAAAAAACATAGACCATTTATATGTAGGCCGGCATCCATGCACTCAATACCAAGTGATTACCAAGTGATGGATTGCCACCCTCTCCGGTTAAACAACCCACTTTTATTCGTGGGTTACAACCCATTTATTATTTAGTGGTAGTTTTTGCCATTCTAAGGCTTAATGGTGGCTAACAATCACTTGTGGGGTGGTCATAGGTCATCACCTAGAGATGGTAGACTGTAGTGTTTTTTTTTTTTTTTTCTCTCTTTTATTTTTTATATTTTCAATATTTATTTTTTATTATTTTGATTGATTTATGTTTATTTAATTATTTTATTTATTTAAATTATTTATTTGGGCAGGTACTCTTACGTGTTATTGTGAGTGGAAAATTTAACAGTGCCCTATTTTATAAATGTTTAAGAACGATTAAGACTATTAAAAAAAAAATTTAGGATGTGGACAGAAAGTAGCCAAATATTGAAGACTAAATGTGTCATTTTTCCTTTTCAACATCCCTTATAAATAAATCAAAATTTCAATTTTATTAATCATTTGTTATCATATTATTTCTTGATTGTTGACCTTTTGTCGTCATATTTTTGGAAGATTTAATTTAATTAAGTTACTTAAATATTTCTTATATTTAACGAACTTAATTTTACTAATCAGGGTTCTTTGCAAGTATTTGTTACATATCTAAATGTATCTTATGTATAATCTTAACCTGAAACTGTAGCATATGAGGTAAAAGTTTCTAGCCACTTCAAACTGACAAAGTTCATACCATATATTCTACGCGAACAAATTCTGCAAATTTGGATTAAATTGTGGAACTTATCAGGTCGCTTTTGACATCCATCATGGGATCTACATGACCATATAAAATTTTAGAGGTTTTAAGACTTAGTAAATTATAATTAATAGTGCTACAACTTTACCATAACTACAATTTCTTAGCATGTCCAGTTTGTCACTAAGACTAAAAAAAATATGATTGAGTAGGTGTAGCATTGAAACTTGCTGGGTGTCTTATTAGATGTGGCATATTAGTTTAGCTATTTTACAAGTTATAAAACCTATAACTTATTTCTAGAGTACTCCTTACCAATCTTAAAATGTGGCCAGTGGATACAATAACTCTAAATGGAGTAACTAGAACTATTAATTTGCAACCCTTTGTGAGAATTGTTGCGACTACCTGGCAACTTAGAATTCTATATTTGGTAAGTACATTTTTCTTGTAATTGTAGTTTTAACTTGTAAATTAGGAAGATTTTTCAAAATTAAAGTAATTTACTACAATAATATTTCAAACCCTTTTGAACTATTGGTATATAGTGACAAATTAGAAGTATTGTGCATGTAGAGGTAGTAAATAGTCATTTTATGGCCATTCATTTGCAGATTTTATAGAATTACTAACAATTGCTAGAATATGAAAAAGAAATACCTACTAAACATATAGTTGCTTTTATAAATTGGGGATTGGAGCCAAAACTTAAAAACCAAGAAAAGAAAATTCAATGATACTCATACCATGTGTATAGACAAGTGGTGGTAAATATTGATGGTATATATTTTAACATATGGTAATGATAGTCAAAAACTTTAAAAAAACTGCCATTCATGTTTGCCACATGTACCAAAACATTATTAAGTACTTATACGCAGATGATTTAGTATCACTGAATCCATTCTTCTAATAAAGCTAATTGCGACAGCGATACAGATCACTATGTCCATATAAATCTTTTTAGCTAAAGCTGATTGCTCGATGTTACATATGGATGCATAAGAACTTCATCCGTGCTTGTTTTCTCATAACTTGCTATGGTGATATTTTTTGACAAGGCGGGTAAAATCGAATGCTTGTTTACTTTATGTATATTTATTTGCAACCGGAGTTAGAAAATGTTTTCTTTCACCGAGAACAAAAAAGATGGAACTGATTTTGAGCATGTTAACATGAAACATCAGTTCATACATCGTGTCATCCACAACCCATCCTTTAAAATTTGCTACCTGTTTCAAAGCCTCCTTCCAGCTTTCCATGATCGTCCCATGATATTTAATCATATGCGACTGTATGGTCTGAAATGAATTCGTTAGGTTTCGTAAATCCGAGGGTTCGACCTTGTAAAACAGAGGCATAACCATGAGTCTCCCTGTTTCCTTGCATTTCAAAATATTTACCAGCTCTTTAAGACAGGATTCACTTGATGCATAATCTTTCGAAATGATTGTTATGGCTATTCTCGACCGTTCAATGGCTACAAGAAGCTCCCTCGCGACCTCTTCCCCAATACGAAGTGCAGGATCGTCCAAAAATACCTTGATTTGAGCCTCTTTGAGGCTCAAGTAGATATGATCTGCTATGTTCCTTCGAGTATCTTCTCTCCTAAAGTTCAAAAACACTTCATACTCTTTTTCGGAGGACTCAAAGATTGAGGCTCGTAATGCATTGCCAGAGCTAATTACAGCGCTTCCGCCCGAGATCGCCATTTGAATGAAAGAGAGAAAAGATTGAACTACTATGTTCTTTTTTAGAAAGCCTAACAATGTCACTCTCAACCAATATTAACCTACTTGTTTTATGGAAACCGTGGAAGGCAGCAAATAGATTTCGAATAAAATAGTTCCCTACTTGTCAATAAACTTTAATTTTATGGTTTCTTAAGCAGGGAGGAAAATAAATAATAATAACTATTATTTAAAAAAAAAAAAAAAACACTATAGTGCGTCCTTGAGTGCCTCTGGTCTCCGCAGTGGTAAGGTTTACAAACTTCGGAGAGGCTTTACAAATATATACAGTAAATTTATGACCGCAAATAAACTTAGGAATTGTAGGAAAATTACAACTTATATTTTATTTTAAGCAAACAAAGGCAAATCTCTCGAAGTTTGTATTTTACGAGCTTATAGATAAATCGAGCATATAAAAAAAAAATCATCAAACTAAAAGCAAATATAAGGTATTGAATATGATTATTGTAGGGTTTTATTTGGTAATGAGTTTGTCCTAATTTATATCACATACCGACTCCTTGGGCTAATGACAAGGTTAAAGACTTTTGCTCATTCATTAGGGATGTCTTAAGGAAGTCTTAAAGAAATTTGACTTGTTGAACTTTTAATAGGATCATCGTGCCAATCTACTCTATCTTTGGTACACTTAATTAGCATGTGCATTCAATAGACTCACCTAGGGGTTTAGGTTTCCATGGACCTATGAAGAATTGTATACAAAGAAGATAGCATCTCATTCATTGATCAACAAAAGTGATTGAATGGCTGTCACTGAAGATCATCTTGTCCATCTTGAGAGACATTGGATGGGCAAGGATGAGCCCTAAATTCTAATTATGTGCATGATCCTCCTCATCTGACAAAATTCAAAGAGATCAGACAAAAAATATAGTTTTACTGAAACTTTGCTCTTGAGGATCAAACACATGATCTAGCAAAGGACATCTAGTTCCTCCTCAAGAATAGTGTACCCAATGCTCTAAACTCCTTTAGCTATCATAAGCCTAATTTGCTAATAAGATATTCTATTCCTCCTACGCATTTTCTAATCATATCTCTCAACATATCATCAAATCAATATTTCTCTAGTGTCATTAAAAGGACAAGATCACTTAATATGCACGTGACTAACATTTTCCTAATAAATTATTTCATTAGATCAAGATTTCTCTAGTGCCTTATAGTGGTACTGTAAGAGAAGGAGTTGGATAAGAGGGAAGCTCTCAATAGTAGGAGACTGGTTTTGATATCTTTGACTAGAACCCTCTAATATAAGACAACAATGTCACATTAGCTATAACTTCAAACAACACTTTTGATGTGTTGTTTACAATGCAAACCGTGCAAGAGAACATTGAGGTGCTCAACTAATTCTTGATAACCTTCATGCAAATCTTGCTTGAAATAGCTAGTGCTATTACACAACCTAGTGCTACATGCTATTACTTAAGTTTGTCATCTTGAAGGTTGATTAGCAGAATAAAAATAACGAAACATTTAGCAATGGGAAGGTTATGCCGTAAGAGGATGATGCACAAACACCTTTGCCTCTCCCTCCTACTAACATAAGTATCACTTACTAAGAATGCAAGAATCCACTCTAGAGGTGTTCTCTCTCTTTTATTTTTTATTTTTTTCATCTATCCATTGCAATCATCTATCATGCCTTAATGGCTATGAAGTTGTAATAGTTCCTCGTGTATATCAACTTATGATAGAAGCTAATTGCTTAACAGTTACAATAAACCTCATATATATAAGTCTCATATGACAAAACCATTTTAAAGCATCCAAAGTTCCATAAATACACAAAATAAATAATATATAACAAACATATATATATATATGTATATTAAGTTTATGTATAGAGTCCTTATAGTAGTACACTAGTGCTCATCATGAATTAAAAGCAGGAATCAAGCTTAATCACTTAGGAGACCCGATTAACTTTAATGAACCAAAAGATCTAGAAAGGAAATTAATCCAACAATTGCCTCTCCTCACTTAAGCACTATTTACACCTATTTGCACACTTGAAGATGGTCAAAGCATGGCATGATTAATCTGAACTTGCAAGAAAATCTCTATGGGAGTGAGCCATTGGTAAGTGAGAATTCTAGAGATTAGAGTTTATGTATCTCTAGGGTTGAACACATAGAGGAGCATCACAACAAAGTGAATCGAAAGAAAGTAAATGAAGACTAGTAAAGTCTAAGCAGCTACTAACTAGATATGAAAAACCAATTGATTCTACTCAACTTACAATTCGTCGAATATAACTCATTGGTCCAAACTATTAGGTTACTTACCATTACTCCTTGTTAAAAAGAATAGATAAAAGTAAAGGGTAAATGAGAACACTCGGGTTACTTAAAAAGGGAAACTTGTATATTCTGATCATCAAAAGGTGTAGTGATGTTTGCATATAACAAATTGGGTTTATTCATTAGTCTCACTAAGGTTATAAGTACTTACGAAAAGACAAAAGGATAATTTACAATTGGAATACATAAAATATACTAAAAAGGGTAAAAGAAACAAATAATATTCTATATAAAAAAGTAAATAATCCTTTTGAAATATTATGTCAGAAGACATGTGTTGCATGGTGGCTGGTGTTTTGAAATATAGTATAGTTCAGACAAAATGAAGGAAAGAGAGTCTATAGTCAGAGCTAACTTGATCTGGATCAAGTTGAAGCTCAATCAATTAGTTACTAGAGAGTATTCGACTTGGACTAAGGTTGGGTATAGGTGGTCAACTCGGGAGATTGGTCCGGACTGTAGTTTAAGGCTAGGATGCTCGGATGTTGTTTGTATCATGGTATAGTTGCTTATTAGGTCAACTTGTATGCTTGATAGGTCGGCACATTTGCCCAATAGCTTTAGGAACTATGCTAGCGTACGTGAGAGCTTGATATTTAGGTTAGTAGTAGATTGAAACATAGAGGTTGGGATAGAAATTCTTATCTTAGATGAGGCTTCAAGCTAATATTCTCTACGTGAGTCCTTAAAGTTCTTTAGCTTGACTTCACATGATTGGTTTTGGGAGTTGATTCTTATGATTTACCTAAGGGTTGGAAAGATTTGTCCTCAAATCTAAAGTAGTCTCAGGCTCTCATTTTTTTTATGCATCTACAAGGTCTTCTTCTTCTAGTCGGTAGAGAATTAGATTAGATACATTGAAAGTAGAAGAAACACTATAGCTCTAGAGTAGTTTAGTATGGTAGGCATTGCAATTTATCTTCTTCAAGACCTTAAATGGACCATTAGCTCATGGGGATAGCTTGCTTTATCTCAGGTGTGGAAATTGCTCTCAACTAGGGTGAATCAATACCAAGTCTCTTGATCTAAAAGAAATAGCTTATTGGCCTCGATTACCAATCTCTTATTATCTTTTATTAAACTTGACGATCTTCCTTATTATAAACTGATGTAGCCTTAGCAATTCTTGGGCTTAGTCAACTCTAAATTAACTTTCTTCAGTAGCTATATGGGCATTAATTTGATATAGTGGAATAGTAGGATTGAGCTATAGATGACCTCAAATGCATTTTTCCTAGTAGTGCTGTAAATAGTTTGGTTATATGCAAACTTCACAACTAGTAGACATAGATCCCAGTCTTTTATGTTCTTTCCCACGGTAGCTCTAAATAAATTGCTTAGTGCCTTATTCACCACTTTAGTCTAGTCATTAGTTTCAGGGTGGTTATTAGAACTGAACACAAGTTTAGTCCTTAGTCTTCCCCAAAGAATCTTTCAAAAATAGCTCAAGAATCCATGCCTTGATATAAAACAACAGTATTTGGCACTCCATGTAGTTAAACAACTTCCTGTAAAAACAAATAAGCAATTTATAAAGCATCATCAATTTAATGGCAAGGAATGAAATGTACCATTTTGCTAAAGCAGTCTACTATAACAAAGATTGAATCTTTTTCCTTAGATGTCCAGGGCAACCTTAGGATAAAGTCTATGCTAAGGTTAAAAAGGCAAGGTTGGTGTTAGCAAGGCCATATACTCTCCATGAGGTTCTCTCTTTCCCTTGGCCCTCATACACACTTTACAATTACAAATAACCTTATGGACATCCTTAGCCAAACCAAGCCAATAAAAAATTTCCTTTAACAAATTGACTATTTTGGTCTCCTTAAAATGATTAGATAATCCACCACTATGAGCTTCCCTCACTAGTAGCTCATGCATGGAACAGTTTAGTATATAAAGCTTGTGATCCTTAAATAGATAGCCATCCTCAAGGTAATATCCTCCAATAGCAACTCCATCTCTATACTATTCTACAATAGGACCAAGATGAGGATCATGAGCATATTGTTTGATGATAAGTGAAAATCACAATAATTTGGTTTGTAAGGTGGTCAATAAAGTTTGTTAATGTGATAGAGCATTAGCGACCATGTTAGCGCTTCCCTTCTTGTGTTTGATCACATATGAAAATCCTTCCATAAACTCTAGCCACTTGGCTTGTCTCTTCGAAAGTTTCTTCTGACTTTCGAGATGCTTCAATGACTCATTGTTAGTGTAAATAACAAACTCTTATGGTAGTAAGTAGTGTTGCTAGACAGTAAGAGCTCAAAAAAGAGAGTACAACTCTTTCTTATACATGAAATAGTTCAATGTAACACCACTAAGCTTCTTACTATGGTAGGCAACTGGTTGTCGTTCTTACATTAGGACAATACTAATTCTAGTGCTTGATACATCACATTCTAGCTCAAATGGCTTGTCAAAATCAAGTTGAGCTAGGATAAGAGTAGAGGTGAGCTTCTCTTTGATCTCTCTAAAGCTCTACTCAACTTAGTCATTCCATTTGAACCTATCACTTTTCTGGGTCAACTCAGTTAAGGAGGCTGTAATGGTATTGAAGTTCTTGATGAATCACCTATAGAAGGAAACAAAGCCATGAAAACTTTGAACTTCAATGACATTCTTCAGCGTTGATCGCTCCAAGATAGCTCAGACCTTCTCCTCATCATCTCGAATTCCCTCCCTTGATATTACATACTCAAGAAAGACCATTTCGCCCTGATAAAGTGTACACTTTTTCAAGTTCCCAAATAACTTCTTAGCTTGTGAAATTTCAAAAATAGCTTAGAGATGTTGAACATGATTGTTAAGGTTGACAATGTATACTAATATGTCATTAATGTATCTGACTACACATTGTCCGATTAGAGGGGCATCACATGGTTCAAAAGCCTTATAAACATGTTTGGTGCATTTGTAAGTCCGAATGGTATAACCATCCATTCATAGAGACTGTGCTTTGTCTTGATAGCAGTCTTCCATTCATCACCAAGTCTCTTGTGAATTTGGTGGTAACCACTTCGCAAGTCAATCTTCGAAAATATCTTAGCATTATGAAGTACATTTAACATGTCATTGAGCTTTGATATTGGGTATCTATACTTGATAATGATATGGTTGATAACTCAGTTTTCGATATATATACGCTATGAACCATCCTTCTTTTAGACTAGCAGAGCTAGTACAGTACAAGGACTCATACTCTCCCTTACATATCCTCTCTCTATGAGCTCATCCACTTGCCTTTTTAGCTTGGTAGCTTACTCAAGGTTTATTCTATAGGCAGGTCGATTCAATAGAGTGGTGCCTAACTATAGATCAATACAATGTTCAATGCCTTAGATTGGGGGTAGTCCTTTAAGCAGCTCTTCAAGAAATAGGTCAGAAAACTCATTAATCAATCTTTGGATCTATTTAAGTATTTCTTCTAAATCTCTCATCTTTAGCAATCTTCTAATAAATAGAAACATAGGCTTATTGGCCTTCTTAATAGCTCTAAGCTCTCTTTAACTTATTACTAGGGCTTTCTTCTTACTAGCTTAGTTAAGCTGATTATGAGTCTTATTCACTTGTGTTGGTGTCATGAGTTATAGTATAATCTTCTTCCCATCCTAATTAAAGGCATATGTGTTCCTTTACCCATCGTAAGTAACATGTTGGTCGAACAACTAAGGTCTTCCTAATAATAGATGTAAAACTCCTATGGGGATGACATTGCATACTACTTCATCTTTGTACACATTACTAACATTAAATGTCATAGTTGTTCTATCATGTACAAAGCACCCTTATCATAAAACTAATGTAGCTTGTAAGGTTGGGGATACTTAGAGGTCGGTAGTCCTAACCTTTACACAAAGGATTGTGTGACGACATTAGTACAACTTCCTCTATCTAATATGATGGTGCTCAACTGTCCTTTGATGGTACACTTCATATGGAATAGATTCTTTCTCTAATCTTCCTTGAAGTTTGGCAAGAAACTTAGTACTCGCCTCAGTACTAAGTTCATCACCTCTCCTTAACCGATGTAGATACAAGCCTTCTCTTCCTCCTTGGTTTCAACTTTCCTAACATTTTTCTCCTCCTTGAGCTCACTATTATTGATGCTATCTATTACATCTCCTTAAAGCATCATGGTATGTCAGTTCAGACACATAGCATTTGTGTGTCTAAAGCCCAAACATTTAAAGCACTTCACCTGTTGGTCTTACGCCCTAAGGTCTGTCTTCTTTCATATGTCTTCAGGGTTGAACTAACATTAGTTCAGCTCAGTTGGCTTGCTTGGCATTCATCAAGTTGGTTGTTTCTCTCCTTAACTCAAGAAGTTCTCTTTGGTTCAACATAAACAGGTTAGGGTAAGATAAGGGCTCGAAAAATGTTAGCTTGGGTCAGGTCGAAACATTTCTCTTCTGTTTTTTGACCTTCTATTCCACCTTAATTGCCTCTTCTAGAGAATAAAACCTTTATATTTCTACAATATTGCAAATCTCATATTTAAGTTTAGAAATGAATCTTGACATTGTATGAGCCTCGAGTTCATCCACATTAGCTTGAAGCTCGGCATCCTTGATCTTGTGCTCAGTAATATTCAACCTCTTCTTCTTCATCTCTATACCCTTTGACATCTATCCCATCATCTTTCTCAATCTCCTCTAACTCCAACTTTTGTTTAGCAATTCGGCCTACTTCTCCTCCAGCTCAAGGGGTTATGGTGGGGCAAGGGGGCAATAGGGTGGTAAAACTAGATGGTTGGCTCGACCACCTTAGTCATAATGTCTCTCTAGAGCATTTTCGAGTAGGTTATGGTATGGTGCACCTTAAGGTTATTGTCTATTAATTTGCATCATGGTGACAAGACTCTTAATAAGATTAGCGAGTCTATTAAGTTTATCATCAACTAATTCAAGAGTGTTACTACCATTATGACCGTGATTAGGTTAAGCACCACTATACTGGTCACTAGTAATACCTTGAACACTTGAATCTGATATGGTATAATACTTCTCGTATAGATTAACAACACAATACATAACAACACTTCTACTTTCCTACTTAAAACTTCTATTAGCATACTTTAATAACTTCAACACCCAATAATCACTCAAACACAACAAATATGAACTTGCTCTATTTTTACAATGAAAAATAGAGTAACAATAGGAATTATACTTACCAATACCTAAATCTTCACTACATAGCTCAAAACTTCAGAGCTTACTATACATGAATATACTGAAGCAACTACGGAAGGAACACAATAGCTACAAATAGCAAACTCAAACCAAAACTTTATTGCAACTTTATACACTCCCTCTTGAAACCATACTCTAATACCAATGAAGTTGATATGTCTCCAGGATCGAACATACGAAGGAGCACCATAGAAGTGAATTGAAAGAAAGTAAAAGAAGACTAGCAAAGTTTAGGCAGCTACCGATTGGATATAACATACCAACTGAACTATAGAGTCAATCATCGCTACTCCTTACTAAAGAAAATAAATAAGAGTTAAGAGTAAAAGAGAGCATTAGGTTTGCTGAAAAAGGGAAACTTATATATTTTCATATTCAAAAGGTGTAATGATGTCTACGTATAAGGTTTATATACTAGCCCTACTAGGGTTACAAGCATAAATGAAAGGACAAAAGGGTTTTAAAATTGGAATGTATGAAATATACTTATAAGGGTAAAATAGACAAATAATATTATGTATGAAAAAGTAAAGAATCCTTATAGAATATTATGCCAGAAGACACATGTCGCATGGTTGCTGGTGTTCTGAAATATAGTACATTTAGATAAGATGAGAGAAAGAGAGTCCGTAGTTAGAGTTGACTTAATATAGATCAGGTTGGAGCTCATTCAATCAGTCACTAGAGAGTATTTGGCTTGGACTGAGGTCAGGTGCTAATGGTCGGCTCGGGAGATCAACTTAGATAGTCGTTGGAGACTAGTATGCTTAAATGTTGTTTATATCATGGTACGATTGCCTGGTAAGTTGTCACGTTTGCTTAATAGCTTCAAGAACTATGCTAGCTCATGTGAGAGCTTAATATTCAGGTTGGCAATAGAGTAAAACATGGAGGTCAGGGTAGGAATTTTTGTCTTAGATAGGGCTTCGAGCTAATATTCTCCACATAAGCCCTTGGATTCCTCTAGCTCAATTGCACGTGATTGGTCCGGGGAGTTGATTGCTATTAGGAGTATATGCTTGCTTGTAATTATAAGTAATTGATTGTATGCATACTATATTCATGATTGGATACTATAGTGTTGATTTGGTAATTAAGCTACATGCTATGCCATGCTACATGTATTGAATCTTGATTGATGTGGTTGCAAATAGTTTGATCACCCTTAAATAGATTAACATAAACTTGAACCAATGTAAAAGAAACATAATAGGCATTGAAACCCAATAGGGGACTATTATGATTGTCCAATCAAACTCCAACACTTACAATTCACATAAGTATGTGCACTTCATAAGTTGACCTTTAAGCATAAGCTAACGCTTTATTAGTAATAGCCCTACATATAAGAGAAGAAGATAGTATTTGAAGAATGCACGAGTAGTAGCCCTTATTGGAGCATTAAGTCATAAGTTTGTATATGAAAATAGGGTCATAAACAAGCCATAACCCAAGGATTACATCTCTTAAATTTATGAAGTTTATTGGTACATAAGAGAGTACTAAGGAATACCTTCCTAAGTTTATCAAGACCCAAGTGATCTTATCACATTAATTAATGTTGCTTAGTTATAGCATTGCTCCTAAGTATATAGTGGGCTTAATGCCATCTTGCAAATAAAGGATCAAAGCGATCATACCACATTTAATATTGCTACTTCATTATAGCATCTCTTAAGCACGTAGTGGACTTAATGTTTCCCTACAAATAGAGTGATCAAATCTTTATAAAATGAAAGTGATCTTATCACATCAATTGCTATTTCTTAGTCATAGTCTCACTTATGAGCACACTATATGCTTATCACCATCTTGAAAATAAAGGGATTGAAGCAATCTCATCTTAGTAGTTTTTGCTACTTAGTCGTAGCATCACCATTCTGTGTACGATATAAGCTAAAGCTCATCAAACCAATAAGCATAATGAAGCAATCTTTTCTACTTTATTGAACCTTTACTCTTAAGCACGTACTGGGCTTAATGTCATCTCACAATTAAAGGTAGATAGAAGTGATCTATCTAAATAATAAATAATGAAAGATTGTAGTGATCTTATCACATTATGGTTAAAGTTATAGCTCTTCTCCTAAGCATCTATTATCTTTCAGGCTACAATAAGCCAAAAGAATCAAAGTGATTTTGTCTTCTCTTTCTCCAAATCAATGTTAACGTTGAGCTGTAGCATTGTTCTTAAGCATACGTTAGGCTCAATGCCATATAACTAATAAAGAGACCTAAGTGATTCATCACATTACATATTTTACCGTTGCTAATGTTATGGCATACGATGAATGTCAAAGGAATCAAAATGATTTTGAAAATTTTGCCCTCTATCACGTTGCCACTATTAAGTCACATCATTATCTCCCAAAGAGTGATATGACTTTAAAAGACCACTCGAGCCACTAGGAATTAAAGTAAATATATAAAATTAACCAATTATTTCATTGATGCCACTAATTTGAAATTTTGCTCCAATGGACACAATATCATGAAGGCATTACTACAAGTACGAGGACAAAGTGATCTCATCATACATCACATTATCACAATTCAATGCTGGAGGATTATAAGCATCACATTTGATGTGATCAAGAAATTAAGTTGTTGAATGATGAGCTAAGGAAAACGTTGGATTATGAACTTAGCAGTCGGAGCCATCAAAGGATGGAAGAAACTAAGGGGGAGTTGCATAGGGGCTTCTATTTAGATAGCATCCCTAGTTAACTTGACTGTAGAATGTTTTCCACACCTTAGACACATATAAACATATACACACACACATACACACATATATATATATATATATGAATATAATACACACATAAACACACATATGCATATATATCAAGGTACCACTTACATTATGTTTGGGAGGAGGGAAGGAATAAGAAGGGAAAGAAAGTGAGAGGAATGAATTTGTAAGGAAAGAAAGTGTATGAAAAAAATTATATATTCCTTTGTTTGTATCGAGAAGGAAGGAAAGTGGAGGAAAAGATAATAATATGAATTTTTATTGTAGTAAAATGTCATAAAAACCTTCAAAACATTAAAGTCTACTTCTATTTTAAGGATAAGATTGTAAATTTGAAATGATTCCTTCCATTTCTCTTCATATTTGGAGAGAATGATTCTTGTAGGCACAAGGGAAAGTTTTCTCTTCAAAATCCATCCCCTTTCTCTTTCCCCTCCCCTCCTTTTCCAAACAAAGGAAAAATTCTTAGAATTCTCACTTTCCATCTCCTCCCCTTTCCATTCCTTGATCCAAACATAGTGTTAAAGACTTGGTAACTCAAAAGGAGTTAAGATGGAATTTTGGTGAATCTTATGGAATGTGGGGGACATTGGAGAAGACAAAAGGACTTATGGACTTGTTCTATTTTCTGACTTATAAAATACATGGGTGTGAAAGGTTTTTCCTTGGAAAAGAAATAAAAAAGGTATATGATTAGGAAGCTAACAAAAGGATTGTATTTAGCATAAATATATATAGGATAAGTAATATATGTATGGAAAACACATAAATATACGTCCACATATATATAAATGTATCTTTCAAACAAGTATAAATAATGAAGGATAAGAGTCTTACAAGCGCCTAAGATAGGGATTAGTTTTCTTCTAGCTTTTAGGCATCACCAGCTATCATAAAGGGTAGGCGTATGATTAGCTTTGCTTGTGATATGTCATGGCAATTACAATTCTAAAAGAAGGGGTTGATACCTTCTCTAACTAAGGACTTAATAGCTAAGAACTTATTGCTTTTTCCTTCAGGAGTTCCTTCATATTCCAAGCATGGTTGTGGAAACAAAATCTAAGGAAGGTGGCATTAGCGATTATTTGAACACTTAATGGGCAAATATATGTAGTCGAACAATTATTGAATCCTCACTATGAGATCATCCTCACCATCTTGTGATTATCAACCTAGTGTCTAGGTGAGGCTCAAACTCTAAGACTACAAATAAAACACCACTTATTGGATGAGTTGCATAAAAATCTCTATCTTAGACCTTGTGCTTAAGGGCATCTTTTGAAATGTCAATCTAGTTGCTTCGAGAAGATAGGACTCTTAGTATATGTGACGAGATCAAATTCTTGATTCTAGAGATTTTATGTTACATGCTTATCTGGTTGGGAAAATAACCTTTACATTACTTATATTAGATTGCATGGCTTAAACTTAGGGTCATGCATGGATTAGTGGGTGTGGGGCATGTAGCTCCACCTTACATGAGATTACATAAATAGTTGATTAGTTTGTTTAATTTAGCAATTCATGAAGACATATTATTTTATTCTATTTATTAGGTATTAGTTAGTAAGGTTATATTAGGATATGGTTTTCCTTATGTTATTATTTTTATTAGTTATTTTACTTTTAGCCCCTTTTGTTATATAAGTGTCTTGAAGGTTTTATATCCTTTTATAATCAACATAGTATTGATATGAATATTAAAAAATCTTTATATTTTTCTCCCTAAACTATTTATATAAATTCTTATGGAATTGTGGCAAACAAAGCCCTTTTTTTCTTTTAATTGATTATGCATCTTGTCAATCAAATAAATCAGATGTCCTATCTAGATTTAATTATTGATTGTCATATCAATTAGTTTCAAACATATTTAGGTTTTATTATTGGTACATGATATCCTTAATGAAATTGTCACATCCCTTTCTTATTAATTCCTTGCATTTTTCAATGAAAACCCCAAAAGAACCTTAGAGATAAGCAAAAAAATCCCAAATGAATTTTAGTTCCAATTATTCGATCTAATTTTGAAGTAGGTACACAAAATATATATCCTATCCATATTTTATTGGTACTAAAGCGAATTCAATGAAATGGAAATACTTCCAATTTTAGATTCGATGGCCCTTTGATACATCCCTTTAGCTTTGATAATATGGAAAAACTATAAAATCATGAAGAAATGATAAATTATTTTGAATAATATTTTTAGTTTTATTTCTTTTATATTTATGTTAATATATATATTTATATATACATACAAGTACTTTCCATCTAGATTCTTTGTAGTTTCTCTTAAAGAACTACCATAATGACATCGATATTGTAAACCCTACAAATTTAGCTATTTAAGAGTAGAATTGAACCTACTATTGTAGATGACTTAATAAGTCATTAAAGCTGGACAAGATAAAAATTTAATAAATTATAAATTTGAATATATTATAAGTAATAAAAACTATAAAAAAATCTATCAAAACTTAAATCGCGTACTAAAACCTTAAAACTGCTTTATGCACTATTAATCAAAATTGAACTTGAATTTATTCAAAACTCAAAAAATTATAAACATAAACCTATAAAATAGTTAAATATTACTCAATAGTAATCAAATTATAGTCGATTGCAATTTTCGACTAAAATACCCATTTACGTGAAATTTTAACGAAATCGCTATAATAACTTATAAAAATTATAATTGTAATGGGTATTAATTAAATTGATAAATTTTCACAAAATTATAAAATTAATTTATGATGATTATTTTTATGATTTTAAAGTTTAGAAAAATTACATATAATTATTTTTAATTTCCATTTTCTTGCTTTTTCTTTCCTTCTTTTTCTCTTTTCCTTTTTTTTTCTTCTTTTCTCCTATTTTCCTTCTCTTACACATGAATTGCAGCTGAAAAATTCAGCAGCCCATGTGCTTAAATTCATGTACATGTGTCAATTAATTAAAGGGGAAAGGACAAAATAATCATATATTATCTAATCCTAATTAATAAAGGGGATAAGCTTCTTTATTTTTACATTATTTACCTAAAAAAAATCAAAAACATATCATGCCCAAATCCTAGAAATTTCAAAACCGAAAATCAAAAGAAAGAAAAAAATAAAAAAGAAGAAAGAAAGAAGAGCAAAATAAAGCCAAAACTCAAACCGTAAAGAACAAGGAGAAGAATAAGAAGAAGAAAGGAAGAAGAAGAAGGAAGAAAAGAGGAAGAAAAGAGGAAGAAAAGAAGGAGGAAAACAAAAAATAATTAGGTAAACATAATTATTTTAGTAGTATATGTGCATATTATATGGTATGTACATGTATATATGTAGTATTTATATTGTATTTAAGTAAATATTGCATTCCCAATACATGTATGTATGCATAAGTAATTAAATTAATATATATATGCATGTATAAAGATATGTATGTAGACATGTACATATATAAGTATAATATACGGTATGTGTATGTATGTAAAAAGACTATACATAATATGTATTTAGTAATATTTTTACAAAATAAATATGGC
>JAMXBB010000008.1:21547434-21557707 GCA_024138015.1 Lumnitzera littorea
CCAATACATGTATGTATGCATAAGTAATTAAATTAATATATATATGCATGTATAAAGATATGTATGTAGACATGTACATATATAAGTATAATATACGGTATGTGTATGTATGTAAAAAGACTATACATAATATGTATTTAGTAATATTTTTACAAAATAAATATGGCCATATATATATAGTTGTACATGTGAGGTATATATATATATATATAAATATATATATACATATATATATATATACATGAATATATATTCGAATAGTATGTATAAGTATTCTTGTAAAAATATATTTCATATATATACATGTAAGTTATATTTTATATACATATAGGTATACATGAATGTGGTGTTAAGGTATAAATAATATATAGTATATGTACAACATATAGTATATATATAGTATACTGAATATTAAGTGGTATATATATATAATAATATTTACTAAATAAAATAAATTCATAAATATGTAAAGAATAGGCATATAATATATATACATTACCGTAAATTAGGATTTACTAATTAAAGTAAATTATAAGATTTATCAAATATAGTATAAATATATATATGTATGTATGTGTGTATCGTGAAATACAAATTAATAATAAGAAAATAATAAATAATAAAAATAATAACAAGAACAATTGTAATAAGACTAAAATCTCAAAAATAAGTAAGAATAGGAAAATATGCTTAAAATAATAAAAATGTCAATTATATGATTTAAATCATAAATATATTAAGAAAAAGCTAAAATTAATATTTTATAATTTTTTAAATTAAAGTAATAAATTTTGTGATATTTTTATGTCACAATTCAAATTGCGAGTCATAACGTTCAAAACAAACCTCGCTATAAGAAAATACTCTTGAAAATGATCAAAATAGACTGTAAGTTCATAATGATCCAAGCTAAAACGAAAAAGTTATATGCGATTCGATAAAAAACTCTAATCGATGATTTTACATAAATCAATAATCGATTTAAGTAAACAGTATGATTTAGTATACTAGTTTAGTTATTTAACTCCCAAACTTATTACTTTCTATATTCCTCTAATGTTAGGTGATCTTGAGATCGAGACCAACTTACCTTTGGACTATTAATCCCTGACATCGTTTATGATCAAGTGAGTACTCCCGATGACTTTATACTTGTTTTGTGCTTGTAGTTAGTGCACATGAATTAAATATTAATAACTTGATGCATGGGAGTTATGCATGTGACTGATAATGATTGATTATTATGCAAAATACTGTTAAATGTGATAGTTGAAGATTTGGTTATATAATTGATTGTTGCATTATTTGAATGATTTGTTGATAATGTTTAACCACCTCATAAATTGACTTAATCCTATTCAACTCAACTAAAATTAAACGGTTCATGCATAGAGCATGAACATTGCATATAATGTTCCGGCAGTCACCTCACGCAGTTGGTAATGAAGGACCTTAGAGGGATGGATTCCCATATGATTTGATTAGTACAGTGTAGGAGCATTGGTACAACAAGACCCTACCCTTGGCTCACCGGTTCTATTGATGCTAGAGACGTTAACCGTGGGTGATTGGGGGTCGCGTCTAGAGACCACCGCTGTAGGGTGTGAGCGTGGACTGCGGGAGTCAACTCATCGCTAGATTTAGATATTTGTATACTATTGACTATTGGAAATAGAAACCTGTTTTGTGAAACAGGGAATTCATATATATATAATGATATAAGGTTAAAAACCTAGGTGCTAGAGCCCGGTTGTGATTAGTACCGATGTATCTCTAATCCTTACTTTGGAGGGCATTAAATCCGATGTTATACGCAGCACTAGTTAACTGTATATATATTGTTTGGCATACTGCTTGTTCATACATTTATATGTTTGGTAATAAATTGTTTGATAACTTATTTGTTAGTATAGTACAAGGAATAAATCACTAAGCTCTTGTAACTTACTTTCCAATAGTTTTCTTTTGCAGGTTGCTAGATGATCGGGCATGGGTTAAGAACTAAGAGTTGAGTGCCAACATCGAGATGTATAGAAGTTAGACTCTGAGGACAGACTATATGTTCGTTTGAATTATTATATATATAATTATTAATACTACATTTAAATGTTGTGACTTTAGTAAGTTTCAGTTTTAGAACTTTATTACCTAATCTTATTGTTTAGTAGGGAATACCGATTCTCTACGGTTCTGTTAGACTGTGGCTTATTAGATATCCATAGTCATATATATGTGGTTATAAGTTAATTAAATAAATAAATAAAAACTTTAGTGACTAATTATTTAGAATCATGTAATTTATGACTTGTAAGATGATTTTCGAATCATAAGTGTACACATGATATGAAAATTTTAGGTAATCCTACTAGGCCCCCTTTAAGGTCATGACAGATATCATCATTTGTATGCAGTTAGGTCAAGATTCATTGTTTGCATGACATGATGTAGCAACTAGATCATTTACTTTGTTATAGAGATGTTGTCTTGTCATGACTTTTATCATATTGTATTTTGTTATGTTTAAGAGTTAATATAATTTTTTTCTTGTAGATTTTGTTTTAGATCATTCTAGTAAACTAGATAATTTTGTTATGATTTATTGAAAAATTTTCAATCAATGAATGAGTTTAACCTAGACATTAGGTAACATGTTTCATAAACAAATTGATTTACAAATTTATATTTTTAGATACAATTAATAAGCAAGTCATTTTACAAGTCAATGATTTTTAAATACGAACTCATTTAGCTTCGAATATGAGATATGACCCATTAATATGAATTGTTGACCTTAATTATTTGTAAGCTCTAATTTAAGATTGAAACTTTTTTTTTTTTTCTCTTAGTTAAAATTTCTATTATTTTGGATTATTTTTCTTTCTCTCTCTCTCTATCTTTTTTTTTTTTTTTATAGTTTGAGTATTCCACTCATTAAAGAACAAGAAAGTATTCATCATACCTTACTTAAAAATAAAGCCAAAGGTGCAAAGTAAGGATTTAAACCTTTTATATTTTGCTTATTCGCAAACTATTATTATAGGTAGTATTGTCAAACTCAAGTTAAACTGTCTGATCCAAGCTCATTGGACTTGACTTCTCTATAAAACTAGTCTAAGTTACCCATTTCTTCCTATTTAACAATGATCTTAATTCAACCAGTTGATCCAACCGATTAAATTTAGTTCATATAAAAACACACCTTCTAATTTAAAATATATTATTTTACAAAAATACACTAGTTTGCTAAAAACTAAATGTAGATCAAAGAAAAATAAAAAAATAAATTGTAAAAAGCTATCAACTTTTAATTCTAAAAGAAATAGATAATTTTTATTACTTTATACATAAATATAAATTATATTATAATATTTTTATTTATCTTGGTTTGATCTTGGTTCGACCCCAACTGACCATCTTGATCTTTAACCCCCTCTATTCCTAGGTTAACTTACCAATTCAGGTTTGACAATATTATTTATAAGTCAAAATCATTTATGCTCTTTCTCTAGGTATAGAGAGAGAAGTACCCGTTGGGGCCAATGTATAATAACTTATGCTTATACCTTCTATCTATTGATTTGATATGATTATTTCCCTTTTTTATTAGATTTAATTGGAAAATATTATTTCTTTTCTATTTTTCTTCTTATATTCCATAATCTTTCTATCCTTCATTTGTTTTTTTGTCTTGCATGTTGGTTTTACACCGATGTATCCTTTGATTTAGACTACACTTCTTCTCTTTCCTTTTGACTATTTATGATGAAGTTATTGAGTTTTGGATTAGTCCTTCGTCTTTACAATCCCAAGATTTCAATTTATCAATTTCTTTGATTGTGATTAGTTTAGTCTATTCAGGCGAACTTTCAATTGACTACTGCTAGAGATGGATGATATGGCTATTGTCCATTATGTAGATGAATTTGAGATTGATTTGAAAGATCTAGAAACAGGTTTATTCTCTGGAAAGTCGCATTTGGTGATTAAAGTTATTCTAGTAAAGCTTCTTTTGAGAAAGGCAATGGCTAATATTTTGAATAGTATATGGGATGGATTTAGGAAGTTGATTGTTTCTCATCTTGATGAGAATCTGTTCTTGGTAGAAGTAGATGATGAAGTAGTCTTAGATCAAATTTTATGCTTATAACCTTAGTCCATGATAGAGTAATTAATTATTATGATGAAATGGGATCATTCTCAAAAATTGGATGAGATTAAATTTGATTACCATGTATACTATATTCAGCTTTGTGACCTTCCTCTACATATGTTTTCGTCAAAGAATGTGATTAATATTGCAAGTGAGATTAGAGAGATTATTGATGTTGAAAATTGTAGTAAAATTAGAAGAGAGTTTCTTTTTGTGAAAATTAAATTTGAAATGTGAAGTTTATTATTACAAGAATATGGATTAAGATGGGAGGAGAGAATAAATTTTTCATATCAATGAAGTGTGAAAGATTGTTGATTTTTTTCTTAGCCCATGGCATTATTAGACATGTGGAATTGGAGTATAAGTTAGAACGCTTTGTTTCAAAGAATCTTGTTTCTAATATAAGAGTCAAAGCTCCTTGAAGTCTTGGAATCATGAAGGATTTTATTGGTCAAAACTTCAGTATGGGCAACTTTATCGCGAAGGTGGAAGAAGAAGTAAAGAAAATTAATTTGGAAGGAGAGAAGAATCGGGGAAGAGAAGGAAAAATGAAAAGATAGGGAATTAATTTTGCAGAGTCTTGCTCACTCTGTTGACAAAAGTAAATAAAAGGTTATACAACCTTCTTTTCAAGGATCTTCTTTGATGAGTTTGATAATGGGAAAGATAATAATTTTGTCTTAGAGGTGAGTCAAAATATCATATTGTAGAAATTGTACAGTTGTCTCTTATAGCATGTAATGAGAAAAGAGTGAACTAATCTATTGAATTGATCAAGCAAACCAACCTTAAGCCCTTTTATGCTAAGCCTCCCAAACGTATTAAAATCCTTTATGAATTGACAAAGAATTTCTTAAAAGAAACTATCCTAGCAACCATTGAACCCTTGTCTCACCTTCTATCACCCCAACCTATCCAGACATGTCCTTAAGATTTATCAAACTTAACCCATTTTTCTGACCTTGGAAATTCTAATTAGTTATCCCCTTATGAGTTTAGCAATAATACCCTTGCTAATCTTAAATTGAAATCTCAAAATAAATAAATAAATAAAAACCATTCTCCTTTATCTTTAAGCCCTCAAGAAAGCCTTGAAAAAGACTCTTTAACCTAAAATACATTTTATTTATCCCTTTGATCAACCATTATTAGGGCCCTAAAATCTTTGTCTCTAAAAAGGTAAAGGAGCATGGAGTGGGAAGAGATGGAGGTAGGCATGGCAGAAGAAATTGAAGGAAGAATTTATATCTAATCTAGTAGATATCTCTTGTAATTAATGTGTGTCATGTAGTACTATGATGAGAAAAACAACAACTCAAGTGAGAAGAAGAAGAAAGGTTAAGGGTAAATTGGAGTTTGAGGAACAACTAGTACAAATGCATGTAGAGCAAATAGACAACTTCTCTTCAAAAGGTTGTAATGGCTAGCCTAAAGTAGCTTTATGATGGCCATGATAATCCTTTTTTGAAACTCTTAGAGTTTAGGGAAACCTTTGATGAACTTAATTGTATCATCGGGAAGTAGATGCCCCATATTGTTTTTCTTATGGAAATAAGAAATAAAGAGAGGTATGTAGATTTTATTTGGAGGAAGGTTTGTATAGAGAATAAGCGTTATGTTGATCTTACAGGATTATTAGGAGGTTCAAGTATACGGTGGAGATTTAATTTACAAGTAGATATGCTAATGGTAGATAAAAACATAATTCATGTATGTTTTCAAGAGCTTGACTGTTGTGTTATAGTAGAAGTCTTGTTTTGTTTTCTCTTACCAAATTGTGATACCAAAATTCTATTTTGGGATAGGTAAAGAAGTATTCCTCAAGAAATGGATTGTCCTTAGCTAGTGATAAGGGATTTGAATGAAGTCGCAAGTAAGGATGAAAAGAAAATTTAAAAAGTGAAACTATCCAAACAAATAGAGTGCTTCAATGACATGATGCCAAATTGTAGCATATTGTATGTAAGCTTCAAAGGACAACTTTTTAAATGGTGCAATGGTAAGAGAAATGGAGTATTAGTAAAAAAACAAAATGGATCGTGGGCTTATCAATGTATAATGGTTACATGTTTTCCTAAACTCTTGTTACCAACTTATTGGTCACTTACCAAATAACTTAAAAAGAGAGAAGAGGGGCAATAGATATTTTGTTTTGAGCATAGGTAGAATGCACATGAAGAGTGTAGGATAATCATTAGTGATGCATGGCACATTAAAGGAGTTGTGGCTATTCATTGTAATGGTCTACTCTCTAAGTTATCATCATGGCAACATGCTTTGACATCATTAAGTAGATCCAATGGTAGAAATAGTGAAAAAATAATTAAAGAGTTGCATGGGAGATTAATTGAGTTAGAGAAGCAAGGGGTTGATTTTATAAGGTTAGACAAAGAAAATGAGATCCACAAACTATTGAATTTTGCCCAATAATAAGAATAGATGTATTGGCTTCAAATATCCAAATTGAATTTAACTAAAAGTGGTGGTAAGAATACTAAATTCTTTCACCAAAAAAGTGGAGGACAAGGAATAAAGTTAAAAGAATCAAGGACTTGAGGGAAACTATATTACAGGTGATGAGGGCATTGTTAATTACTTTCTTTACTTTTACTAAAAAGCTTTTTATGTTTGAGAGGAAAAGCAATGTTGACTCTACACTAGACTTTATGGATCCATTTGTTATAGATGAGCAAAATATTTGGATGACTAAGGATATATAAGATGAAGAAGTGAAGAACACCACTTATGGATTGGGCAAACTGAAGGCTCTTAGACTAAATGGATTTAGTGGCTCCTTTTATCAAACTTACAAGATAATAGTTAGATTCTACATCTTTGGCATGGTCAAGCACTCCATGCTTATAAAATTATGTCAAAAGTTCTATACAATAAATTACAACTTATTTTGGACTCTATTATCACTCCTTATCAAGGTTCTTTTATCTCTAGTCGCTTGATTCAAGATAATGTGCTTATGGCATATGAGCTTTTCCGTTTCCTTAAAACTTCCTTTGGAAAGACCATTTTTCCACGTTAAAGGTCAATATGGCTAAGGCACATAATAGAATAGAATGGATTTTTCTTTGATCTATGATGGAAAGAATGAGCTTCTCAATAAGTAGATTAATTGGGTTATGAGTTATATCACCTCAATGTCATATGATTTAAAGGTTATTGGTAGAAGGATGGATCAAATAAATCCTACAAGAGGAATAAGATAGGGGGGGGCATCCTAATGCTCCCTATATTTTTCTTCTAGATGTTAAAACTATATTCACCTCTTATTTATTGATGATGCTTTGCTCTTTATAAAAGCAAATAGGGATATTGATGAAGTACAATCTAGATAAGTATTGTTTGTCATTTGGGAAGCTTGTTACTTTCAATAAATCTTCCATGTCATTTAGCAAACAAAAGCTTCTTAAGATTTGAAAATGAATTGTTGTGATATCTTTAGGGTGAATACATCTAAGCAGCTAGGGAAATACCTAAGCCTACCATCTACTTAGAGTAGGTCTAAATATCGTATATGTGAAGTAAAAAATTGCTAGCAAACTTTAAGGGTGGAAATGAAGCCTATTATCCCCAGGAGGCAAAGAAATATTGATTAAGGTAGTAGCTTATGCTCTCCTAACATACACTATAAGTGCCATTTGCTTTCTTAAGAAGTGATGTAGGGAATTGATGAGCTTTATCTTTAACTTGTAGTGGGGTAAAAGTGATAAATGTAAGAAGATTCACTATAAGATGTTACACCCTAAACACTGTGCATATCAATTTTATCTTGGTAACTATTTACTTAGTCATTAGCATAACTTTAACATACATAGTGCTTATACGACAAACCACTTTGAAGCATTCACAATTCTACAAATATACTAACATTTATATACATAACAAACTTATATTTATAATAAGGCTATGTATTGAGTAGTTATAAAAGTACATGAGTACGTAATATGGCTCAAAAGTAGGAATGCAGCTAGATCGCTTAGATAATCTAGTTGATCTTAAGAAATCAAAAAGTTCCAAAAACATAGTTCCTCATCAGTTCTTTCTCAATTTAGCCTAAATACACCATTTTTGCACACTTAAAGATGATCATCTCATGGCATATATACTTAGAACCTACAAGCAAATTTACAGAGGAGTGAGCAAACCATAGCTCAATAAGGGGATAAGAGGCACAAAAGCATATAAAAGCTAAATAGTATAACTAAGTTATCTAGCAATCATTACGTACAATGCATAAACAAGCAATGTATCATCCACATGACATTATCCGGTCTGTCATGAGTTTTGAGAAATTATACCTACTTTAACTCGGGTTAAGGAGTTACGATATGACAACCAAATTGTTAATCATAAAGGCCACGATGCCTTCTTACACCTAATTTTCGGCTTGTACAATGGAAACTTTAGCTCTACTTATGATTACCTTCAAACCTAATGCCCCTAACCTCATTACGATCTCCTCTCCTGTTATTTTGTTCTATTAAGGGTAGTGAAAGCTTAGCTCATTGCAACTCACTAAAGGCATCGAAATTTAGTTAGAGAAACCAAATTGTCCCGTAGTAGGATGTGATACATGTCTGTTTATAGTTTTAGTTCATGTTTCAATTAGTCCGGTCAAGGACAATCAACCAATTCATAACATACCAAATAAGGTCAAGCAACATAGCAAAATATGTAAGTCAACTACCAATCAGCATCTCAGTGATCAAGTATAGGCGTAGTATGTGTACAAATAAGTACTAACAACCATAAGCAAGAATATACTCCAATCTCTACAAATCCTACTTACTTATACTAAAGCTTACTCCAGTAGGTCTATTGTGTTGATGTTTAGCTCACTTGCAAGTCTTATATATATACCAAAAACCTAGATTTACTTTTTGTATGATTTATGAAAACATTAGGGTTTTGTCTAGTTCTTCATATTATCTTATAAGTTGGTTGAAGAACTATTTAGATAGTTCTCTTATTGAAATTATAGATACACATACACACACACACACACACACACAGACACACACACATATATATATATATATACATACACACGCATCTAATACACCTAAAGCACATTATAACCTTAATACTCTTATTTAAATATAGTTTATCTAATATAGATACACACATACATGTAGATGTACCTAAAGGGTGTTATTTATGTATTAATACATATATATATATATATATATATAGACACATACATATGCTTTAACTATCATATTTTACTATATATATTTTATTCAATTATTTAATATTAAAAGATATATATAATTATATTACTACTTATAATATATTATTTTGATTGTTTCGAAACATACATTTTATTGATCAAATCATGTTTTAATTATGGAAAAGTTGCCATAATTTTCTATAATATTATAGAAAACACTTATTTTGCAACCTAAAGTCATCTAATTTTAATAAAGTCAATATCGTTGAATTCATTTGAACTTGACAATACGTAATATGAGTTCTATTCAAAAGATACTTTCTAAAGGGTGCTTTTAATCATAGTATACAGGTAAATCCGTATAGCAACTACTTTCACATTAATATTGTATTATATAATTAAAATATACTTTTCACATAAACTTCAAGTAAAAAATGGTAAAACACACATTATTTACCCTTAGCACGTATATATCATAACCTAGTTCATATAATATACGAAATATAAGAAAACCAACAAATAATCATATCTGATCAGAGTACATATAATTATAATTTCATTAAATAAGTAACAAATATTATCCTAACATTACTTAAACATGTCTCGATTGTTAATTTAAGTCATTTAACTAGCAAAATTCATAGTAAATAGCATAAATAATCAAATTATTATATAATGATTCCCATAAGCATAGAAAAATATATGGAATTTTAAGCAACAACTTGTTTCATTCAAATGTAATTAGCACCGAATTCGGTAAAATATATTATTACCCTTAAATTATGGCTAATTAAGCAAATAATATTATTTATATACAAAGTAATTTCTAATAGGATCTAGCATCATTCAAAATGTGTAGAAGTCATTAAGTACCACTTTCACTATTTATATTTTTTAAATCTATTTATTCCATTAAATTCCAATTTTATTGGTTT